>WBMZ01013528.1:6442-21703 GCA_013400975.1 Atrichornis clamosus | reverse complement strand
CAATAGTCCCTTGGTTCCATGAGTCTCCAGTGTATCACAATGGTCTCCTTGGTTCCCCCTATGTCACAATGGCCCCTCGGTTCCATGCGGCCCCACTGTGTCACAACGGCCCCTTGGTTCCAGGAGGCTCCGTAGTTGCCCAGTGGCCCCTTGGTTCCATGAGCGGGTGGCTCGCGGCTCCTGCCCCTTCAGCAGCTGGAGGAGAGGCTGCAGGGACACCATACTGACAGTTGCAGAGCCCCTTCTGTCCCCAGCCCAGCCCCACCCCTTGTCCCTGCCACACACCTGGCTGGAAACCACCTTCCACACACCAAGTCCTCAGGTGTGCAGGTGACACTGGTGTCACAAGTGTGGGGCAGGGTGGCTCCTTGGGGGATTGCCTGGGGCCAGAGGCCAGGAGGGATTTGTTCCCCACATGCCGCAGCCCCCTGTGAATGACCAAGACATGCCCCATTGTGGGGTGCCCCTTTCCTACAGTCACTGCAATCCTGGGACCATACATGGAGCATGGGGACCAAGCTCCAGATCCAACCCCCGCATCCAAGAAACCAAAGAATATTAAAGCCTCTCCCTGAGGGCATCTCAGTGAACTGCTAAAAACCCAGCCTGCGCTTCATCTCAGCCAAGAGGCTGCAGCCCCACAAACACGGCAGAAAACTCCCAGCCACCCTCGCGCGCCTCACGCCCACCCCCGTGCTGCCCTCGTGCCCTTCCCGACCCCTGTGCGCGCTGCCTCCCCTGCTCGTGCTCCGCACACAGCCACCCCTGAAAACCCTGCAATCCCCTCACTGAGTGATCCCAGCACACCCCCTCGTCACTGGAAAAGGACTTTGCATGGCCCCCACTCTCTGCGCACCCTGACCCCGCTCCGTCCCTCCATGAGCCCCGCCCTGCTCTCGGACCCCGTGCCAGAGTCCCCCCCTTTCTCTGCCGAGTCGGGGTCCTGCTCACCTCGGCCCCGCCACCTTTGGCCGCCGCCGGGCTGTGGGGATGGAGGGGACCCAGGACAGTGGGAACTGGGGATCCCTCCCACTCCCTGGATGGTTTGGGGACACAGGAGGGACCGCCAGAAGTGGGGGAGAGAGCAGCAGAGATGGGGAGAGATTTGGGGTGGGGGGGAGACACAGAGACACCCCAGAAGCCCCCCCAAATTGTCCCTTTGCCCTCCCCAAACCAGCCCAACTTCACTCCCAAAATGGCTTCAAAGCGCCCCAAAACTTGTCCATGGCTGGGGGGCGCGAGGGAGACATCAGGACCCCCTGAGTTCCAGAAGCTCCGTGCCCAGCTGGGATGAGGAGCGGGGCTGGGGGCACGGGGGTTCCCTCCAAATTTTCCCCACCCCGATGACAGAGCCAGACACATGGGGGGGCTGGCTCAGGGCTTATTGTCCACCTGCATCCCATGATGGAGCAGAAAATGCACCTGCATCCTGTGGGGGTCCATGATGGAGCAGAGATCCACCTGCAGCCTGGGCAGGATCCCACACTGGAACAGACAGATTCCCAAAGGAGGCTGTGACTCTGTGGGAACTCTGTGCTGGATCTGGTAGGACCTGTGGAAGCCGGGAGAGAGGAGGCCACCTGGAGCAGATTCCTTGTAGGATTTATGATCACATGGGGTCCCACAATGGTCCCCTTCCTTCCACGAGGCCCCACTGGGTCACAGTGGCCCCTTTCTTCCACCAGACCCTGCAGTGTCCCAGTGGCCCCTTGGTTCCATGAGTGGCTGGCTCGGAGCTCCTGCCCCCTCAGCAGCTGGAGGACAGGGACAACGGGCCAGATCAAGCAGGGGTCTCAGCTTCCTTCTGCTCCTCAGCAGGCCGAGCAGCTCCACTCAGAGCACGGAACTGCAGGAGCTCAGCAACCAGGTGAGCTGTGCCCCAGCATCCTCTTCTGCAGGGACACACGACACCACCTTCAGCTGGGAGGCCCCAGCTGCTTTCCCCTCCCAGCAGCATCCACTGCTCCCATCTTCTGCCTGCCCGTGCTGCACCCTGAGGCCAAGGCTGGACCTGGTGTCTCCTGCCTAGGTTTTTCCCCGTTCTCTCCTGAGTCCCAGCATGAAATCTCGGAGGAGAAGCAGTTTGGTAACACCTTGAATTCCCATGTCTTGTCTCAGGGAACAGCTCTGGCCTCAAGAGGGGAAATCGCACACCAGCTCACAAGAGCCTCATTGTGCCAGTGAAAGATGAGTCTAATCTTTTCCTGAAAGAACTTTTTATTACACACTAATGTCTGGCAGCTGCCGAGGAACAGGACAGCTCCTGGCTGCTCCCCGCACAGCTCTCCATGCTGTCCTGCCCGTGCTGTCAGTCTCGGGCCGGCTGTGACTGCAGCAGGGACACCTGAAAGAGGCACAAGGCCCAGCTCAGACAAGCCCAGGCTGCCAGGGGCATCCGCAGCCCCACGGTACTGGCTGTCGAGGCAGTCACAGCAGCCAGCTGCAGCCCTGGCAAACACTTTGTCCTTGTGGAAGGGGAAGGAACAGGCTCCCAGACTGCCCCTGAACAGAGCTCAGGGCACTGACCCCTTTTCCCACAGGCTGTGCCTCAGCAGGAGGGCTGCTGCTTACCCAAGGCACTGAAGAACTCTTCTACTTGAGCCCCTTAACAACCAGCCCGTGCTCAGGGAGCAAACTCTCTCTCTCCTGACTCCTCCGACGTGCCTCCCGGCTCCTCCGTTCATATTGCACCTGCATGTTGGATGGGAGAAAGGGTCACAGGGAGCAAAAGGATCTCTGGACATCAAGGCAAGGACATCTCTCTTTGGGGACCCTTAAGTGCACCAGAGAACATCTGGGGCAAAAAGCACTTGCTGTGGGCTGTGGAAGAGAGGCAAATGTGTGTCTGGGGACACTGGGGCAAGGAGGGAGGCACCGCGGTGAAGGTGCATTTGTGAAGGCCATGGAGTGCCACAAGAGAGAGATAATATAAGTGTGTGCCCACAGCGGGGAGAGGGAGAGGGAAGGAAACAAGCAGAGCACTCCAAAAGTGCTGCCTGGGGAGACGTGTTGTGTTCCAGAGGGCCCTGAGGCTTTGCAGAGGCAGCAAAAGCCCATTCTACCTGCTCAGGATTCCTCCTGGGCTCAGCCCTCAGTTCCCTCCTCTCTGTCGTCTCTTCCTCTTCTGATGCAACCAGATCCAGCACACATTCCAAGCCCTTCCTTGAGTGCTGTGACAGCTGCTCCCATTCTGCTTCAGCAGCCTGCTGGGTATTCAGAGAGGAGATGATTCCATTCTTTTCAAACACTGGAAAAGCTGTCCCTCAGAACTCTCAGTCTCTGGAAGCATCCTGGAAGCACCAGCAGTGCAGCTGCTGGTCAGCCATCGGTACAAAACTCTGCTCCCTTTAGCTCATCAGTCAGGCCAGCTGCTCCATTCCTTCCCACGCCAAATCCAAACCCCCACGTGTTGCCTACCCTTGTGTGGGCACGGCAGAAGCAGTTCCCCATGCCCAGCTTTGGGCCCGGAGCTGATTTGAACAGCAACCTCCAGAGCTGTGTCAGTCGTTCCGGGAGTGCCAGGAAACATTCCCGCAGGCAAATGATCTCTGGCTGGAGCCAGAGACAGACCAGGCTGCTGGCTGCAGCCCTGACTGCTTTGGCCAGGCAGGCCATGGACTGACAGGGATATATATTCCCACCTCTTCGTGGGAAACATCACTGGAATCCTTCGGGGACATTGGAGTGCACTGAAGATCAATCCCAGCACCTACCTGTAGACAAGCCCGATCCGTGTCCCTGCCGGGAGCCCTTCTCTGCAGGATGCTGAATTCTTTCCTCAGAGTCCCTTTGGACATTTCACTCTTGGTAAGGGCAGCACTCAGGACTTGAGCCTTCTCTCTCCATTCAAGTTCTCCATTTTCTCTCTGCTTCAAAGCAGTAGCCACGCGCTCCAGCTCTTCCCTCATTGCTTCCCTCTCGGCTTCCCGTTGTTGGTTTAGTTCCTTCCTTTGCAAGCTAGTTGTATGCACAAAATGCTTCTTTTCCAGCATTCGTATCTGCTCCTGGTACAACTTGATTTCTCTCTCCCTCTCTGACAGAACAGCAGTCATGCGAGAGAGATGCCCCTGCAAAGCTTTGGCCTCTGCTGCCTCTTTCTGGAGCATCTCCATTTGCTTCTCCTGTGTTTCGAGTTTTTCTTTTTTAATTTGAAAGATGGACATTACAGTCTGGAGTTCTTCTTGAAGGGAGCGATTCCTGTCTATCGCCGTATTTGCTCGGCTTTCAGAGGCTGTGACTGATTCCTCCAGAAGTCTGATCTGACACTCCAGTTTTTCTTTCTCTACTTGCAGCCTGTCCCGTTCATGCTGCAAAACAGGGAGAAAAAGAGTCAGTAATTCCATCTCTCTCTGCTTGCTTTTCCTACCGGATCTGGACTCCTGACACAGTGGCAGGCACGGGCTGCCCCTCTCTCCCTGCCTCTCGGGATGCTGCAGACCTTTCCTGGGTCCCCCTTGACGCTGCTCTTTCCCTCAGCCCGCCCCAGCTTCCTTTCTGTCCTTCCCTGGCCTCCTGGAGCTCGGCTTGAGTGTTCCTTTGGGGAGGAATAGAGCCAAGTGTGAGCATTGAGAACTAAAGCTTTAAGGGCACAAAACTCCAGCATGGAGGAAAATCAGCAGCCTCAGCCCTAAGTGGGTTGAACGTGACTACGACACCTTTTTCTCCTTATTCAGAAGAATGCAATTAGGGAAGTTAAACTGGAAAAAGGTGCTCCTTAGATACAGCAAGAGAAGGCCCCACAAAAGCTAAGAAATGGCCCTTCAGGGCACATCCTTTCTTTCCTTCTCTGTGCTCTCCAATTTCCTCTGAAGAGATGCCACCTCCTGACGAAGACTCACAGCCTCTTCCTTCCTTGCAGTGGCCTCCTCCTTCAGGGCACTTTCTAGAGAGTTCTTGCCTTCTGCCCTCCACATGGCTGCAGCAGGGAAGGGGAAGGAGAAGGGCAAAAGCAAAGCAGAGGCAAAATGAGGTGCATCCTGCACCTCTGCCTGACTGTGTTTGCCAGGCCCTAAGCCCACAGAAGCTTCCAAAGCTGACAGAAATGAAGGAAACTTTGGGGCAGAGAAAAAAGGAAGAATGAAAGGGGCAAGGTTCAGAGGAATATGAAAGTGTGTTTGCTCTTGGGCTTGTGCAGAGTAGGCAAGCAAGGAGAGGCACAGGAGTGGGGATGCCTGTGCTACAGAGAGGCCAATAGCATGGAGGCTCTGGCATGGCCTGGAGTTTGGAGGAATCAAGCTGAGGCATCCAGCTACAGCTCCTTAGCAGAGACATGGCACCTGAGAGGCATAACCTCTGCACCTGATCACCCGCAGCACAGCCAGATGTGCTGCCAGCCACAGGACCTTTCTCTATGAACGGCTTTCACTGGCACTGCTATGGATGAGTCTCCTGCTGGTTGATTTCCCCCTCTCCCATCTCCAGGCACTGCACTTTTCCTCTGCATGGCACCAGAGATCCCCGCTGGCCAGACAGGATGGAGCAGTGGGTGGGAGAGGAGAAGCCTGTACCTTCCTGGCTTTCAGTCAGCTGTTTCTGCAGCTCCTGATTGCGGGCACTCAAATGGTCCCTCTGAGCCTGCGTCATGTCCAGCTGCAGCTTCAAGGCCTGTATCTTCTTCCTGGAGACATTCTGGAAGAGGCAAGAGGAGCAGAATCACCTCACAGGGCCACTGCTGGCCAGAGACAAAGGGCTACAAACACTAAGGCAAAAATAGCCCAGGTGGGAGAGGGCAGCTGGACAGTAGTGGTGGATGTGATCGTGATCCTCCTTCCTCCCCATGGCAGTGAGCCAAGCCCCCTACAAGGACTGACACCCATCCTGGCCTTGGCACTCTGCTCGTCAAGCAGCCCAGCAGTGGGACAGGTTCTCCGGGTGCACTGGGCACACATTACCAGATCTCTCTGGGAGTGTTCCAGGTGCTGCTGCAGGTCTTGTAGGGCTACTGCCACTCTGTCCACTGTGAGCTCTGCAGGGACATCCCTGGCCTGAGGAGCAGTTAGGCCCACGACATGAGCCTCTTCTGAAAAGAGAAGACATTCTGCTTCAAGATTTAATCCAAGGGTCTCCAACAAACAAGGCCTCTGTCTCCCCAGGGGAAGGTGGCAGGGCCTTTGCCATCGTGCGAGAGCTCGCCTGACAGCAGCACGTGTGCCACAGGCTGACGTTATTTGGATGCCACTGATGTCAGCACTGCCCCAGGGACGACTGCGCGGGCCCTGTGGCTTGACAGGACTCGGGCCCTTCTCCCTCCTGACGCTGACCATTTCTCCCCAGACAAGCATGGACTTGTGTCTCTGCAGGGAAGTCAAGCTGCCAAGACTTCCCAAGGCTTGAGCCAGCCTAAACTGAAAGGCTGAGTCTGTCATACCAGGATGAGCACGACCCACTTCTCACTCCACCTGCTCTCCCACACGTGCTCTGCTCACGTGCTAATGCAGCCTCCCACACTCGCCTGAGCTCCAAGTGCCCAAGTCTCTGCTGTCCCTGATCATGCGATGGAGAGCCAAGAGCAGTTTGTCCAGCTGGGATTGAGCTTCCCGCTGGGCACCACTGGCCCGTTGACACTCTGTGGCCAAGGCCTCTGCTCTGTTCTCAGAGCTACGGAGCCTCAAACGCAGCTCAGACACCTCCGCCTCCAGCACGTGCACAGAGTCTCTCAAGCACCGTTCCCCTGCTCGGGACTCCTCCAGCTCCTGCAGCAGCTGCTCCTCTAGAGTTGCCTGGGCAGCCTCCTTCTCCAGCACTGCTTCCTGCAGGGACTGGATCTGGAAGATGGATGCCCAGAGCCTCAGGGACAGGGCTGCTCCTGAGGCAGCAGAGCGGGCAGTAGGGCAAGGACCGAAGGAGAAATGACTTCAAGCCAAAAACATGCCAGAAACAGAGGGCGCAAAGCCAAGGATTCCAATGGAGACAAACAAAGTCAGAACAAGGAAAGGATTCCAGTGGGCATCCTTGATGGGACAGCTTTAAACCCCAGCTGAACTGGCTGTGGTGGAAGTGCCTTCCCCAGCCTGCCAGAACCACGTCTGTGTCCCGCACATTGCTCAGTGCCCGGCACAGGCACAAACTCCATCTGGGACAACACTGGTAACACAGGGATGGAGAAGCTCCAAAGGAGGCTGCTGCTGCTTCTCCTCTGAGATTTCATGCTGGGACCCAGGAGAGAAGAGGGGAAAACCTAGGCAGGAGACACCAGGTCCAGCCTTGGCCTCAGGGTGCAGCACGGGCAGGCAGAAGATGGGAGCAGTGGATGCTGCTGGGAGGGGAAAGCAGCCGGGGCCTCCCAGCTGAAGGTGGTGTTGTGTGTCCCTGCAGAAGAGGATGCTGGGGCACAGCTCACCTGGTTGCTGAGCTCCTGCAGTTCCCCTATGCGGTCTGAAAGGAGCTGCTCGCCCCAGTGAAGAGCAGAATGAAGCTGAGACACCTGCTTGATCTGGGCCAGGTTCTTTTCTTCCAGGGTGCTGAGGCTCAGTTCCTTCTCTCCCAGAGACACAGTTGGCCTGCGGAACAAGGCAACAGGTGGCCATGAGAGACATTTGTGTCCCTTGGGTTCCTCGGAGGGGAATCTGGCTTAGCTCAGCAATCAGGGGTTTAAGATGGTTCTGCCAAGCAAAGGAATCAGGATGCCAGATCCCAAAGGGTTCAAGTTATGGACCCAAGGTGGAGCTGATGGATGTATCCAGCTCATTACACTGCAACTGGGGCAGGGCTGAGACAGCGACCCAACAACAGCACAGCCCCTTAGAGGGAAAGAGCTCCTCCAAATGTCTTTGTCTTCAGGAAAACCGGAACTGAAGGCTCAAAGAAAAGAAAATGAAGCACAACATCCAGAGAACAAATCTGNAACACATCTGTGTGGATAGTTCAGAACTCTGCCACTGAGGAAATGCTGGCAGATGCAAAGCTTGGAAAGAGGGAATCCATTCCTGACCATGCAGAGTCCCACAGGCTTTCCTTTACCTGGCTTTTGCCCTCTCTAGGGCCTCACTGCCACCTTGCTGAGCTTTGTGGACAAGCAATTCCTGGGACTGTCTGGACGCTGCCAGCCGAGATGTCAACTCTCCCACCTCAAGGCAAACACAACAAAGCAGTCAGAGGCTACAGCCTGTCCCTGTCAGCCACAGCAGAGACTGTGAGGAAAGGCAAAGGACAACTTTCCATTTCTTCCTGTCCTGACAGGACCAGATTCACAGTGGATACGGACACCTTGTTTCAAACTCTCAGTGGGTCACCAAGGGCTTCTGGAAAAACTCCTCAGGACCAAGGCTGGCAGGAAGAGGCCAGCAGAAATCCCTGCTGCCTGGGACAGCAGCTGAGATTCAGCGGAGCAGTGAGTGTCCTTCAGAGCAGCTGCCATGGAGCCCACAGCATCAGGGAGCCCCAGGGAACACCCCATCAGCTCCTCCTCTGCCATGGAAAGACAAGAAGGGCACAGACCACCTGCTGGGTGACTGTGGTGCCACTGCTGCTTCATTCACCTGCTCTTGCAGAGCCTCCCTCTGCTCAAGGAGGAGATTCATTTCCTCTTTGATGCCTTGCACTTCTTCCCTGTGCCTCTTCTCTGCTGCCTGCATTTCACTCTGAGCTTCCTGCAGCTCAGCTTGCAGCTTTGTCTTGATGGTCTGGAAACAAAATGCAGAGCAAGTTCCTGGGACCTGCCCTCAGGCTCAGCTTTTTCCACTTTCTACCTCAAAATCCCATTCCTTTGGCCACTCCTTTTGGCTTCTCTACCCAGCTCTGCTCTCATTGCAAGCCTTCCTTCCTGGGGCTGAGCTCTGTATCTTACCAGGCTCTGTGCTCCCAGGGCCTGCAGTAGCCCCTGCCTCCTCAGTCCCAGGACCTGCATTTTATGCCCTTGTTCCTACCCTGCACTCTGTTCCCTGGCTGCTCAGACTTACCTGCTCCTTCTCTTGCTGCTCTTTCACCTTCTGCCTGAGCTCCTCGAGTTCCTGGCAGGCTTGGCTTAGCTCTCTCCAAGTTTGGAGCAGTGTGCCCGGGACAGCACTCGTGTCCCTCTGCTTTTCCAGCAGGACCTGCACAGAAAGGAAGAGCAGAGGCGTTCATCCTTCTCCTGCAACATCTGTGTGGCAAGAGGCAAAGACTGATGGGCTCACACGCTCTCAGAGCACTGGGCTGCTGCTCCCCTGGGGCATTGTCTGCCCCTGGGGAGACACAGCTTCCCAGGCAGTGACTTAAAACACAGTCTAGAAGACATCTCTGGGTTCCTGTTCAGAAATACTCCAGAGGAATCTCCAAAAAGTTTTTTTCTCTGTCAGCATTCCTGCTGCACCCTCCCCGTGCCCACAAAAGAAAAGTCCTACAAACTCAGTTTGGCTCTAAACACCTCTCAGTAAACATCAAAAGAGGATTGGTAAGAGAACAGGGAACACACTCTGAGCTAAGGCTTAGAAAAACCAGAACACAAGAGCAGGACAAAAATTTCAACTGAAAGCTGATGTTTCTTCCTGGCTTCCTATGAGGGGTCTCGTTCCTAGTCACAGAGATAGCCCTGTTCACCTTTCAGCTCCCAGATTCAATGTAGAAGACATGGAAGGCATGCTCCACACAGCCTGATATCCTGCCCTCTCCCACAGCTCCAGCCTTGCAAAAAACCACACCAATTCTCCTTTCACAAGCATTACCCCTCTCTTGGCATTTTCAAAGCTAGGTCGTTCCTCTTCTGGTTGAGCCTGCAGGGTGGCAGCATCCCATTGCTCCAGCATCTCTTGCACTTCTGCATGGTGCCTTTCCCACTCACTTGCCTGAGGAGGGGAGAAAAAATCTTCAAGATGAAGTCCCAGCAAAGCTCCTCACCAAAAAATGTGAAGCTTTATCCCTCACAGAGACCCCAACCTGAAAAGAGCACAGGAGTGGCTTTCTGCCCTCCAGAAACCATGTCCTGTCAGGGAATTGAAGAGGAAGCTCAGCTGGAAGAATCACTGGATCATGAAATCATTTTTGTTGGGAAAGACCTTCACAAGCATTGAGTCCAACCCTTCCGAAAAGGAGGTGTCACCTTCCCCTCTCTGATGACCCAGTCACAAGGACTGAAGGAGCAGGGACAAGGGGCCTGTTCCATTCGCTTCCAGCCCAAAGCTGATCCCTCTGTCCAGTGTGGAAGCAGAGCAAGAAAGGAACCAATTTCCCATGCCTGCAGCTGGCAGCACGGTTGGCATCTGCTCCACATTGGCCTCTGCTCCATGTTGGCCTTTGCTCCATGCTGGCATCTGCTCCACACTGGCATCTGCTCCATGTTGGCCTCTGTTCTACATTGGCATCTGCTCCACGTTGGCCTCTGCTCCACATTGGCCTCTGCTCCACGTTGGCCTCTGCTCCATGCTGGCCTCTGCTCCATGTTGGCCTCTGCTCCACGTTGGCCTTTGCTCCACATTGGCCTCTGCTCCATGTTGGCCTTTGCTCCATACTGGCGTCTGCTCCACACTGGCGTCTGCTCCACACTGGCATCTGCTCCACATTGGCATCTGCTCCACATTGGCATCTGCTCCACATTGGCCTCTGCTCCATGTTGGCCTCTGCTCCATGCTGGCCTCTGTTCCACATTGGCCCCTGCTCCATGCTGGCCTCTGCTCCATGTTGGCCTCTGCTCCATGGCAGGCAGGACTCGGGACCCATCCTGCCCTCGGCTGTCACGCTTTGGGTGGCACCACCCAGCCTGCTCTGGAACTCGTCTCGTGCCCACACTGAAGTGGCATTTACTGTCCCAGCACCATCCCTTGGGTCTTCACGCACCTCCAAATCCGAGCCACTGGCTCTGCTGCCCAGCCCAGCAGCAGGAGGCCTCTGGCAGGGGATTGCTGCCATTTCACGCCCTCAGGCTCTGCCTGTGCTAAACCAGCCCACAGACCCAGCCTGGACAATTCAGAAGTGTATTGTCCCCTACCAGGTCTTGCAGGAGCTTGGTTATTTCCAGCTGCTGAGCAGTTCCCTGGAGCCTGAGGGTATCCTGACACTGCTGCTCTGCCCACAAGAGCTGTTGTGCACTGCCTTCCCCTTCCTGCTTCCTGAGAGCTGTCTCTGCTTCCAGCTCACGTTGAAGGCACTTCATTTCCCCTGCAAACACAAACAATGGCAAGAGTCAGAGTCTTTACTGACTTTACGGACCTCAGGCCCTTTCAGTGTCAGTGGAGGAGGGCCCTGCCTCCAGGCCCTCCACTCCTCAGAAGCCCTGCAGACAGAGGTGTCTTTACAGCAGCTTCTCTAGGCCGGGGAGGCACCACAAACAAAGCACATGAGGCTCTCACCTTCTATCTCCTCCCTGGCCTGGGTGACTGTGAGTACTTGAGCTTCCAGATGGCTCCTGCTGATTTTCAGCTGAAATATCTGCTGCTCAGCAGCAAACAGGCTGGATTCCAGGCTGTTCTTCCATGATCTACAAGTTGCAAATAGGGAGAGAAATGAGTTTCTTGCTTCTGACACCCACAGGGAGTCATTCCAGTGCAATGTGGCTCAAGATCCCCACCTCTGAGCATGGAAAATGGGTGGCATGGACACTTGTACAGAGAAGGCACACTTGTGCAATTTCAAGAGCAAAGCAGGGCTCTCTGAGGGAGTGCCCAGGCTTTCCTTATGGCCTGGCATAACACAGACAGCCCAGCCCAATTTGACCTCACCAGCCAAACCTTAAATTGCTCTTCCTGACCTAGGACACTGGGGTAGCTGTGCCCACACAGGCTGGGCCTATGAGCAAAAGTCCAAGTTCGGCTCACAGCCCCTCTCTCATCAGCACTTCCACGCTGCTCTGCAGGGGGACAGGACAGAGTCTTGTCCTGGCTGACTCTTGACATGTTAATGCTCTTCATAAAGGACATAAAGGGACATCATTCTCCACACACCCTGTATTTAAGAGGCTACAGAATTACTTTGGATGATACAGTAAAGTTTCACGTTCATGGCAGCATTTGTAAAAAATCAGAACCAGATTTTGCCTGAACAAGAACTATATGAAAGGAGAGACTGGTCTCCTGCAGTTTAAGCTCCTGGAAGGTCAGGGAATAGACTTGCCAACTTTATTTCAGTGTTGCTGGCTAAGCAGTCAGTAGCCCAAGTGACTTGTCCCTCTTTGCAAGGGAAGAGGAACCATCCAAAGGGACCTTGGCAGGTTGGAGAGGTGAGTGCCCATCTAGGATGAGCAAGAATCCCCAGAGAGGATTTCCCTGCTGCTGTGTAACCAGCTCTAGGTCCTGCCCCACACTTCACAAGAGTTTGCTCAAAAGCAGAAGCCCTCAAGATTTCCAGCAGGAGCCTCCAGCTTCTCTGTGAATGGCAGCATCCTTCTCCCAATGTCCTGAGGTAAGAGCCTGAAGCTTCAGTTCTGAAGATCAGGATCATTTCAAGGTACATGGTAAGGAAAGATGGGTGTCCAATGCCCAGAACAAGGAAGCAAACCCAGAGAGAAACTTGAGGTTCCACTCAACATCTGCGTGGTTGAATTGCTACTCAATTCAGAGCTGGGCTGGCTTGCTCTGGACTTCCCACAGGGGTGTGCACGGGGGCACAAACAGGAGCCAAGGCTCAGGAGAGCTTTGCTGGCTGTAGCTGTCAGAAAAATAACCTTTATATCGTGGCATGTTTTTTATTTCCCTTTGAAACTCTCCCTTTTTCTGTCCATGGGAGGTGAAAACATCTGAAAAGGGTCTGCTCCCTGCCTTTACCTGGCCTCTGCCAGATGCTGGGAAAGGCTTCGTTGGTGCCTCTCCAAGGCTGCCAGTCGGCCCTCGAGGGCAGCCTTCTCTTGGCCCTGCAGCTCCTTCTCTCTGCAGCCCTGGGCCAGCGCGTGCCCTTGGCCAGAGGACTCCCAGTGCACCTGCTCCACAGCCCTGCCCACCGACTCTTGCTCCTGGGAAACCTGGAAGCGGGACAAGATATAGCTTGAGCCCTTCCTTGGGAGCCAGCCAGTGCCTCAACTGGCTGAACAATGGAAAAGTGTCGAGCTGAGCCAGGCCCCAGCAGCTGAGCCTGTGGCCAGGGGGGAAGACAAGTAGTTCTTACCCATGTTGCCCCTCGTCTCCTTGCCAGTGTTTCCCAAACCAATCCACAGGAATGCTGTCCATCAGTGGATCTTGGAATTGAGAGGATGTTCCCAGAGTCTGCATGCTGGGAACTATCAGTGCAGATACGGGAACTGGCCATGCTGTCACTGCCATCTAACAGCACCTGAAAGCCCACATACAGCTGTTAGTCAGGTGTTCTGTCCCTATTCCAAAGTACCCCTGAGGTGCCTCTTCTGATCCCAACAAGGCCCCTGCTGGGTTTGGCACACGGAGAGCAGCAGCTTTCTCACTGACCCGCTGGGTCTCCATCTGCCCCTTGGCACGAGCGGTGTGCAAATGCCAATGTCCAGGGGCTGATGGCAGGTGCAAGGTTATAACCCCAATGTCCAAAGGCCTGTGGCCTTTGCAGGGTCCAAACCTCAAGGTCCAAGAGCTGTTGACAGCTGCAGGGTCCAAAACCCAATATCCAGGGGCTGTTGGTGGTTGCCAGGGCCCAAACCCCAGCATTCCAGCGTGTGTTGATGGCTGCTAGGGTCCAAACCCCAACATTCCAAGGGCTGTTGGAGAGCCCCTCCCTTGGCTCTCCCTCCATCCCAGCTCCTTGCTGGCCCTGACAAGCTGCTCCACCACCCCCATGTCCCCACAGCCCTGCTGGGCAGCTGGGCAGGGGCCTGGCTCATAACATGAGTTCAAAGTTGCTGGTCCAGACAGCATCATTTGTAAGGCTCAGCATTCCCAAGACAGCAGGGTTTAACCTGCATGCTCTTTATGGATACGCTTTGCTCCTGAGTCATAGGAATTCTTCTGTCTTCCTGACAAAGGGGAGATGTAAGAAAAAGCCTAAAAAGGTTCTTACTGAGAAGTAAAACTTTGGGTTTAGAAAAGTCAGATGGGTGGAGCTTGAGGGGGTCCCTAAAGAGGGTTTGCAGGGTTTGATGGGTTACCAGGGGTGGGGGCTGGGGGAGTTTAAGGGGGTTCAGTACATCCTGGGGGGATTTAAGGGAGGGTTTGGGGGGCCTTGAAGGCATTCAGGGAGGTCTAAGATGGGGGCTGGGGGCAAGGGGTCGGGGTTTGTAGAGGGGACGTGGTTAAGGAGGATTTGAAGGGTCCTGGAAGGGTGGGTTGGGTGGTTCCTGGTGGGTTTAGGGAAGTCCCTGCAGGAGTTGTGGTGGGATTTAAGGGGGGTTTGGGGACCCCCAGAGAATCCTTGGGGGAAACCTTGTGGAGGTGTTGTGGAGCCTTCTGAAGGTGTCTGGTGGTCCCAGGGGTATATGGGGAGCCCCTGGGACTAGAGGGGGTGACTTAAAGGATCCTGGGGAGGTTTAAGGGGCCCCAGGGTCCCAGTTCAGCTGCATTTCCCCCCTGTCCAAAGCAGGTGTTGCAGATCCTGGAGGGGCTGCACTGCATGCAGCGCTCCCTAATGGAGATCGACTCAGCCCCCTGCAGGTGAGAGACTCCAAAAACACCCTCAAAAACTTCCAAAACATTGCAAAAGCACCCTCAAAGCATCCCCAGGACCTAAAAAACCTCACTTGGGACCCCTGAGGCCCCCCATAACCCACCCCGGACTCCCTAAACATTCCCAGAGAAACCCAAATGCCCCCCAAAACACCCAGGATTCCCCCTGGGGTCCCCACACCCACATATGACTCTGCCCCATCTGGTCTCACCTGAGACACCCCCAAATAGCTCCCAGTCCCCTCCAGGACTTCCCAAAATGCACCTGTTACTCACCTATGTCCTCCATGGTCTCACCTGTAACCCCCAACCCTCCTGCACAAGCACCCCAGGAACCCTCCCCCCTCCCCAGAGCCTCCAAACCTTTCCTGGGATCCCCAGGACCCTTCAACTCACCCCAAATTCTTCCCAAATGCCTTCAACCCCACCAAACCCCATCCCAGGAACCCCAATCCTTGTTCCACACAAGTTTCACCTGCTCCCTAATGCCAGGCCCTGATGAAACACACCCCTTTTTTGGGGTAATGCCTCGCCCACAAACCTGCCCCACAGCAACCCCAAACTTCCCCACTTTCCCTAAAGTTTTCCTCACATTCCTCCATTTTCCCCCAAGCTTCACCACATTGGCCCAATTTTCTCCAATTTTCCCTCAAACATCCCCATTTTGCCCCAGCCCAGAGTTGGCGGGCAGGGCTGTGGAGCAGCTGTGCCGGGAGCCCTCTGGCCAGGGGCACGCGCTGGCCAGGGCTGCAGAGAGAAGGAGCTGCAGGGCTGCAGAGGAGCGCTGCCCTCG
>WBMZ01013527.1:26172-42090 GCA_013400975.1 Atrichornis clamosus | reverse complement strand
TGTGCGGCGCGGCGGCTCCATCTGCTGGAGGCATCGGGTAGCGCCGGCTCCGCAGAGCTCGTCGCTCCCGCCCGCAGCGCCGGCTGGTCCCGCAGGCGGGAGCCTCCCGCTGTCACCGCGGGCACGACCTTCTGCTGCCGAATCCCCGACCGTGCTGTTACGGCAATAAGGACAAATATTGTTAGAGAGTTCCTCTGGCACCGTTCCGCTTTGTTCTCGAGTTCATACAGATGCTACGATGTATCACAGAACAATAGAATCATAGAATAGTTTGGGTGGGAAGAGACTTTAAAGATCACCTACATCCAACCCCCTTGGCATGGGCAGGGATGCCTTTCACTAGACCACGTTGCTCTAAGTCTCATCCAATTTGGCCTTCTTTCAGCGANTCCAATTTGGCCTTGAACACTTTCAGCGATCAGGCACCCACAATTTCCCTGGGCAACCTGTTCCAGTGCCTCACCCTCCTCACAGTAAAGAATTTCTCCCTAATACCTCACCTAAACCTACTCTCTTCCAGTCTAAAGCCATTCCACTTGTCCTATCACAACATGCCCTTGTAAAAAATCTCTCTCCATCTCTCCTGCAGGCTCCCTTTAGGTACTGGAAGATGCTCACGGTCTCCCTACAGCCTCTTCTTCTCCAGGGTGAACAACAAAAATTGTCTCAGCCTTTCCTCATAGGAGAGATGCTCCATCCTTCTAATCAACTCGGTGGTGCTCCTCTGTATGTTTTATGTCAGCTTGCAAGTCAGAGTTAAACAGGTTTATGTCGTTAACCTATTAGAGGGTGATGTTTCAGTTCTTTTTTGTTAACGTTCAGGTTTTATGACTCTTGTAGTCACAAGTTTTTCTTCTCAATCATTATTTCAGAAAACTTCAGACGCAGAAAGCTGAGATTGTCACAAGTCATTTGATTCCAAGAATTTCGCATTTCTGAAAAATATCATCTATACTGAAATTTCTTTGTAATATTTCTAGTAACATAGAAAACTATTAAAGTCAAGAGACAAAACCTAGAGAGTTGTGGAGAATATCTGGTTCTATGTATTCAGTCCACAGGAGTGAAATAATGAATTCTCACCATCAAAAAGAACAATATTACTGGACCCCTTTTTTTCTTTTCTCTTTTTTTCTTTTTTTTCCCCTTATCTACACAATCTGTGCTAGAGGCAACAAAGATTTCAAGACAACTCATCTGTACCTAAACTTGTGTTCTCTTTAGGCTTTGAGCCAACTGTTTGAAGGTTTTAGATGAACAACATGATGACCTAACATATCAGTGCTGTTGCCACTTCACTCGTGCAATCACATGCCTTTCACTTAGCTCTTTCCTCATACTGATGTGAAAATCAATCCAAAGCATAAATGAAAAGTATATGCTTCTTTGATGGTTTTATACTTTTTTTCATTAAAGTTATTAAAAAGATAGCTTATGCAGGATACTTTACACTCTTCTAACCAGAGGCAATTTTAGGAGAGTTTTAGGACTCAGACTTAGGAAAGTTCTTACCCAATCTTTTAGACTGTGTGCTAAGCTTATCCTGTGCATGTGTTCCTTCTGCCTCATGTAAGAAAACATTTTTCAGTAAACCTTGAAAGACAATTCCTTAAATGTGTTTGCCATATTGTTCTCAATCAACCCCCAAAACTTAATGTAAGGGCAGCACTTACACACGGCATTGAAACACAATTCAGTACTGAAACTGAACTCCAGATCAGTCTGTTGAGAGGACCTAAGGACAAAGCAAATAAAGAAGCAAAATTTTCCAAATGTCACTGTAGAATAAACAAAGGAAACCAGCACTTCACTGTCCTGCAGAAATGAAGAGAGGTAAGAGCCACTACCTGAATTCTCAAAGTTTTAGAGCCATATGCTGAGACAGCTGCACACGTTTTCCAGACCTTCCAAATCTTGCATATTCTTACCTGAAATCCAATATGTAAAATCCAACTTGCCTGCTCCTTACAGTCTTGCTTCTCCTTTTGGCCACTCTGTCCCACGGTGGCCATCGCTCCCCGCAGGGACTGTCAGCCCTCCAGGACTCAGGCTGCCCCGCAGCTCATTCCTTACCCATCTGTTCCAAACACGAAGCTCACCACCCTCTGGCCAGTCATAAGGCTCGGCTGGACACTGGACTCTCAGGCTCCTTTCTGGAGCTGAGAAGACCCTTAGCACTGACAGGTGCCCTAGCTGTACATTGCAGGATCCCACCCTTCCAAAGGTTTGGATCACTCCAAATAATGAACTGGCCTCAATAGTGACCCTGGTTTCCCCTTACAAGTATTTGATTATGTCCATTATGCTGTGTCACGTGTTAGTTATTATCTTTGATTGTATGCCCATCATACATTTCTCCATTGCTTAATTACTTTACCCAGACACTAAGTGCATAATCACATTCCAGTCATTAGCATCGCACATTCAGTTGATGCCTAAGCCATGTTACTTTGGGGGCTCTCTTTGGACATTTCCCAAGCCACACGCCCTCATTTCATACCCTGGCCGCAGCTGACTGTGAGCAGCTCACACAGAGCTTTCCACTTCTGTCAGCCCTTCACTGTTTTGTGAAACTGATTTGCAACATACTATAGGTTCCATACAATTGTTACTTCTCTAACTCAGAAAAAGGATAAACTATACCATATATATATACATATATAATGGTCCTTTCATTCATTTAAATATAGCAAGAGTCATTATTTCTCAGCAATGCCGCTTTTGATTTCATGAGAGGTTTTTTATCTAAACCAGGAATGATCAAGGGTATAGGAAGCTCTCACATGGAAACTGAAAAAATTTCCAAAGAATTTTTCTTTGGAAATATCCTACAAAGAGAATAATAAAGGGAGAACATAAAAAGATGTAGGTTCACAAGACTAGCACAGAGATGGCATTTCTGGTCTATCCATCAAATACAACAATACAGGAACATTTGATGTGATGATGAAATAGTGCAAAGCAACAAAATACATTCGTAATAAACAATGTGTATAATTAAGCTGCATAACTTGATACCACAGGAGGTTAATGAAGGAAGAGCATTAGGAAATTCTGACAGAACCACTTAAGCACTTTCTGTTCAGATTCAGATTCTTGCATGAGAAATTGGACTTACTGCCTAACAGTGCTCTAACCACAGGGCTACCACATAAATATCCCTTTTTACTGGCCCTATGCACCTCTGATGTCTGTTTGTGGTTGTGATTAACTTACAGTGGTGGACAAGCAAGCAAACACAGTGTGAGCACAGAGGTGGAACGAACAGGAAATAGTGTTGTATGAACCAACACTTGCACTTGAACTGATGTCCAGTGGTCAGCTTATCTCAGAAAAGGCACAGGAGCTGCAGAATGGCTTTAGAGATAGATGACAAAGGAACAGAACCATAAGAAAACCTTTCAGAGATTGGGACTGTTTACCTGAGAGAGGGAACAGGAGAGAAATGAAAAATTCACAGAGGAAACAAGCATAATTCTTTTAGTACAAGAGCGAGGAGACAGCCAGTGACAGCAACAGACATGGATCTCATGAAAGAAAACACTTCTTTACTCAGAAAAATATCATGTATTACTAGTTTGTGGAATTCATTCACAAGAGCAGATAAAGTGCTCAGGAGAAGTGAAAAGAAGTGATTAGGAGTACTGCATATATTCAGTAGGAATCATTCAAAAATTAGAAGGAAAAAACTTTATTTAAAAGAATGACGCTATAAACCCTTGCTCTTCAGGGAATGAGACTGATGAAATTCTGCAGGGAACTGAAGGGGAACTGTGCAGCCTCTAGTGCTTTCTCTGAAGTTAGTCTTGATGTATGACATTAAATTGGGCCAGATGAACCTCTAATGTGGCTGCCAAAGGCAGGAACTAAATATTAGCAACATATTTACCTTGGGAAAAGGAAACAGAAGCAGAGAAGAGGAAAGGAAGTAAAAGCAGACAGAATACAAGAATAGTAGTAAATGATAGAACATAAAGAATAACAAATAATAAAACTGACAACAAATTCACCTCAGCGTGCTACTGGTAAATGTGTCATTGGACTATTAAAATGAGAGACATGAGGGTACGTGTGCCAGGCTCAAATTTTAATATTGTGATTTGCTGCTTCACAGAAATAAAAGATTAACGGTCAGTATTGGAAACTACTAAGATGTATTGAAACACACTAAAAGCCACTTGTAGACGATGTATATGAACACAAAAACACTGCCCCCTCTTTCCGTGGCCCAGTCAGTCCCCTGTAGTGATTCACTACAATGCAAGAAAATGACGTAGCTTTTCTGTAAAGGAAATCTTGCCATTAATCAAGGAAATTAAAGAAAAATCTTCCCCAGTCAGGTTTTTAGGAGGATAAATCAAGATTTTATAAAAGGAATCTGGACTCTGATCACTCACAGGGAAGAAAAGCATCTCACCATAAACAGAAATGAAAGAACCAGGTGTCAAGATATCATAAACAAATGGGAGGACAGAGTGAACCATCTGCTTCATCAAAGAAAAATTTCATACCCTGCAAGTTTACAAAACATAAACACTGAGCGATAAGAGAAAAGTTTCAGTTTTTCAAGGTCTCAAAGGTAGAAACTGCCCTGGGTAATGGTAGGGTTTGTGCCAACCAGATAGTGAGAAGATGAATCCAGCCAGAGCTGCTGGCTCTTCCCAATTCATGACCTTCAAAAAGAGCATTTTACACTGGGAACAAGAGTCAGCCTGAGGAATCCATGGAGTCCTCAATCCCAGCAGTCCTTCCCCAGGCGTACAGGGAGCGAGTACCCCTGCCAGAGCACACGGGAATGCACCCTGGCGTGAGGTCTGTTCATGCAATTGGGACTGGGAAAGCCAGCAGGGATGGGAAAAGCAGGCCTGGAAACATCTAACACAAAGTCGTAAAAGAGGAGAGGAGTCACGCTGAGAGAGGAGGCTACTGCTGGCAGATGGGCTGTGCCCAGCCACATCAGGGCAGGGTGGATGGGCAGTGAGGCGGGACACCAGCACACAGGATGGTTAAGCTGGCGGCTGGTGAAGGAGACCAGAGTAAGAAGAGAAGACAGACAGCATGTGTATGTGAGGCTGTACAGGTGACAACGGTCATAATTTAAGGAGGCACTTTACTTCAGAAAGGAATTTGGAAAGGTTGAGAAATCTATATAACAACTTAATAATCATTAGACTTCTTTGTCTTGTTAATTCACCACCTCGTGCTGTCTGGGTCAGGTCATACCTCCAGTCAGGATGTCTGCTCTCCAGCTAATTGAGCATGGTCAGCTAAATGTCAGACTGCCCAATGTACTTTGGGTATTTCTGTGATATAAATAGTATGAAGACCCAGAGGTAAATATGGAAAATACCACTAACTGCACTAAAGGGAGAGGATGTCAGGTGTATTAGATTAATTCACGATAACTATACAAAGGTTTAGAAAGAAATTGGTCAGTGCAGTTCCTCGACAAGTGATTGAATGCAGGACCAGACAAAGCTAACAGTGCTTATATTTAACTTACTAATGCTTACTTACTAATGCAACATCGTGTGCACCGCAGGTGACCCCAAGCAATTTAATCAGAACTTAAGCTCTCTTTTAAGGGTAAAAGAGAAAATTCAGCCCTCACAGTTGTGAAAATAGCTCCCTGAATGTGAACTACTGTAGATATATCAAAGATCTGCTTAATTCTACTGTCACCTAGCACTAAAAAATACAAAGAAACAAACAAAAAAGTTTATCCTCTTGCTTGTTTCTATGATTTTCCTCTCGCTTGTTTCTATGATTTTCTTAGATAAATTTCTACACTCTTTGTCATCACAATGTTGCTAGCTAGGCAGGCACATGACATTATACTGAGAGGATGTTGTATTTGCTGGGAATGTCAAATGAAACAGGCAGTTCAAACATGCCATAAGGACAAGATCATGAACTCTTAATAGTCCTCTAGCAAACAGACTGTACAAACACTGGGTAAGGAGTTCCTACATAGTGATTAACCGAAAGCTGGTTTTCACAGCTCCCCATTAAGAACAGTAAATAGCATCACAAGTATTTTCTTCAACTCTGCACCAAAGAGGGTAACAATTTGTCTAGGCATGAGTGAGATTTTTTGGAAGCTAAACAGGGGGAAAAAACCCAGAACTTTAAAAAGTAAATTAATCTGCCTAAACACAGCACCATTTCAATTGTTTTGCATTTCCAAGTCTGCCACACGGAACTGTAATATATATCAAAGACCTTGTATGAGATTTGTGTGCTTCTGGGATGCAACGCTACGCTAGGGAAGATTTCCTACTGCATCCAAAAGTAAACCAGCACCTATGTTTAAGTAACCAAATCTTGTCATCAGTATAGGTTACATATGTGATTAGATGTGGATAATTCACTTCTGCTCACCTCTGAGTGCTCTAATTCTGGAACACCTTTTCGAAGCAGAAGGTACTTGTTCTCTCAAGAGGGAGCTCACCCTCATTTCTGTAAAGGTGTTACAATATTGACCACTCTTCTATTCATGTGCAATTCTTACAGTCGAGGTCTTTCAGAGGAATAGAAACAATCTGTATTTTTCCACCCAGGGTATACTTCTTTGTATGTACCAACACTGAAGTTAACTCACCGTTTTTTGCTTGTTTCTCTAGTCAGTTTAATTCTCAGTCAACATTCATTACAGTTGTTTTTCATAGTAGTTAATCTACACAGGTAATTTTGTCTTCAAAACCCTCTCTCTCCCTTTGTCTCTCTGCTTTCCAGATTACAAACAAATACACAAAAGAGCAGATGGGTTTGCATGGCATCTAAAAGCATTCTGTTGCTAATTTTACCATGATTGGAGTTGATTTTTCATTGCACTCATTGTTTATTGTCAACTGGCCAATATAAGTGTTGATGCACCATGAAATACAGGAAATTCTGATGTGAAAAATCTACCAAAGTAACCTAATAATGCTACATTAAGGCCTGTGAACATTCATATTTCCTTTTTAGGCACTGCTGGACTTAATGAACCCTTCTTGGTACCATCCAATTCCGCAGAAAAGACTCAGAGAGCAGAGAGCAGGGCTGTCTTTGTCTGCATTCAGTTCTCTCCCTGTTCTCCCAGAGCCAGGGAAGCAGGAGTCGTGTGTTCTCCAGCCATCCCAGCACTGCTGCCAGTACTCCCTGCCTTTTCCCTCAGTGCAGCTGCTTGGACCATGTTGGACAGGGCTCCAGCATTGGTCCCAGTCCAACCTGAAACCTCACCTGCTTTCCTTCTTGAAAAAAGACAGTATAGCCTGACCAAATTTGTTTCTGCCCTGCCCTCCTTTACCCTTCAGCCAAAATGCAGCTATGCACTGCTCTGCGTGACTTTCCTCAAACACTGGGATTACGGACAGGAGTTAAAAGTTTCTTTTAGCAGTTTTTTTGAGTAGTTATCTCTTTGTTCCCCAGTTCATTGTGTCCCAGCATGGCTCACCGGGAGGTGCCTGCAGGAACAGCAGGGAGCTTACTGCTGAAGTTGAAACAATTCCATTGAGGTCTTCAATTCCATTTCCATTCAATCACCACAGTTGACTAATCCAATACCAAAACTTCATATGCATATTTATTAATGCCAAAAGCATCAGACTATTGCCCTGTCTGGCAACTATTTGCTTTATTTCAATTTTATTCACTAGCAATTGGAAATTTGGCAGTGATCTCATTGTTACTGGCTCCAAGGGGCTATTTAAATACAGGGAATTACTAAGGAATATTAGAGCCTACATTTTTATTTTCTAAAATAACCACTTAAATCAGACTCATAAAAATTTTCTAAGGTCAGAGAATTTGAGGTAAATAATGTAGTTTTTTTAAAAGTATGAATCATCAAGTTAAAACAATGCTACTAAAAACATTAAATGATTATATTTGTTTCTCTTATTTCAATATGTATATCAAGTTAATTAATTCTACAAGGGGTAATAATTTCAGTCATTACCTCAGTATGACTATCAACTTGTAATGAATTTTTAAATGGTGTCAACTGAATTTGAAAATATTACTATATTACATTATGATACATGAATTTTTTTGTGTACTACTGCACTGTTCTCCAGGCATGATGCAAGTATGAGCAGGAGGGGAAAAGGTTTGTTTCATTTTAATTACATTCAAATTGTACATAACCTCACAAAAGAGATTTAGAATTGGGTTTTTTTGCAAGCTTAAAGCCAAACATTTAATTTATAATCTTGTACTACGTTACAAACCAGACCACATGTGGAATCCTGCTCATATGTGTGGTTGTTTAATGTTTCACAGGGACTGGGGGCAGAGTTAACACTTCTGCACTTTCAAACTACTAAGAAAAATGTGCACAGTTTAACTGAATACTTAGATATTTTGAATGCCTAATTCAAAAATATGAGCAGAAGGCAAACAGGTTAAGAGTAAAATAACATTAGAAAACATGAAAAAAAAACCTGGTTAGTCCGTAAAGAGGTATTACTCACTGAGCAATGTGGTGTTGGAAATTTCTTACAATGGCAAAAAATTCAGCTTTTTATCATATCAGCAATTTTAAACAGTAGGTAGTATAATTCTCTGAAGAAAAAGTTTGAACTTGGTATACACATATTTACTTCAGTATTAAGACACATTGACTAGACAAATCTCTTGTAAGCAATGAGTAGCAACACCAGAAATAAGCCTTTCATCTGTAAATTTAAGGAGTTTCTAGACTAAAAACCTGATGGTGTTATGAAGATTTACTGTCTGAAATAATATAGTCACACTGTCACTACAGACAGTTGGTCAGATCCTGCAAATTCCAGACCCTGCCACATCCACTGAACACAGAGGTTTCAAATCAAAGTGCAAATTTTACCCAGAATCTTTTAATCACCCGCTCTGACAGCCTGGCAAGTGGGAGTTTGTACTTGCTGTTTTGTCCGTCCTGCTTTGCTTTGCTTTATGGGTTCAGAAGGCATGTTGTTATTACAAAAGAACTGTAAATCTCCTCTTAAAATCTGATTGACATTGCTGGAATGAGGAATTTATTCTGACTGGTGAGAGGTAATTGGGTATATTCCAGTAGTTTGCATTCAGATGCAAGAAAAAGAGGAGATTAGGTAGATTAACCTCCATCATCTGGGAGATGACATTTCTTGCTGTGTTTGAAGTATTTTGTGAAGGAAAGATGGCAATGATTTTGGAGTTTATATTAATCAAATCTCTTTGATTTTGTTTGATGCAGCAGCTGCAGTGACACACCCTCGTTCTTTGAAAGCCTTGAGCTGCAAGGGCCAGGATGTAGAAGAGACCAGCTACTGCTCAAAAGTGTCACCTTCAGCCTCCAGGGGGAAGGAAAGCACTTGTCTAATTTCTCCTCTTATCTTCTAAAATTTGCGTTAAAATTGGAAGCAAAGGTGGGTGATTATATCCTGATACAAAGCTCTGACAGAGAGGAAGGTTTCTGCATCAAAGAAAACTTTAAAATTAACAGAAGATGGTTACATGGCAAAAATGTTCTTTTTCTTCCTTTCTGTTTTCTTTCTTTATTCTTTCTTCCTTTCGTTTTCTTTTTTCCTTCCTCTTTCTTTCTTCTTTCCTCTTTTTCTTTCGCTATTAATTTCCTGTTTTCCTTCCTTCTTTCCCTTTTTCTTCTTTCTTTTTCTTTCTTTCCTTTTTTCTTTCTTTCTTTCTCTTTTTTCTCTCTCTCTTTCTTTCTTTCTTTCTCTCTCTCTCTTTCTTTCTCTCTCTCTTTCTTATTATGGCAAGAAGTTTTAGCTGCACTCTCCTGTTAGCAAGGTTTTCCTCACCTGCATTTGCAACACTGAAATTATACAAGTAAAATTACTACAGTGACAACATTTCTTTTATTATTTCAGTTCATCATAGTGAAGTGGTATTGGGCTAAAACCTTGCAAATATTTTACATGTGTTTCATCTGTTTCAGTCATACAGATGCTTTGGTCTGTGTCTGATTTTGAGTAGTCCTGAAGTGAAGTGAGAACTCTGAGGGTCAGAATTAAAGAGCATCAACCTCCATGTGAACATCAGCAAAGGTGAACCATGTCAGTGGAGCAAAACTGAAACATCTTAACATTCCATCAAGGACAAAGACTTCTCTTTAACCAAGTACATAACCTATTTTCATTTGTATGAAAAATGTTTTTACAATAGTTGAATTCACTGGAAACCATTCCTGTATACCCTGTTAAGAGCTACATGCTGATCTGACCACTGAAACCTTACCTAGAGAGACAGGAGGCTGAAGACACTTCTCCTCATCCCCACAGCCCCGTTCTGCCTGCTGGGAAGGGTGCAGAGTGCTGCGGGTTTCACCCCACCGTGTCCAAAGCAGTTGTGTGTGCACATCACCCACCGTCCATCCCCAAAGGCAGGACTGGAGGCCGTTTGGAGGACTGGGGCCCTCCAAAAGTGTGGTCCCACATGGCCCATCCCAGCTGGACTGCTGCCTTTTCTTGCGGGAAATCTTCAAAAGGGACAAGGCAGGTAGCACACTTTCCTGCCACACTAAAGATAGGAGTGATGGCTCTCCATGTTTGTTACAACTCTTATGATCATGATTGTCTATTACACGAGGACCAGGGGTGTGAATTGAGTGAACCTGGAATTCAGCCAGCCCTGGAGAGATAACTCTGAGTGAATCTTGTGTCTTCGTTTTATTTTCTTTAAAAAAAATCAAAGCCCAGAAAAGGATGAGTTGTGACCTGTTGTTATTTGCTTTGGCAGTGACTAAAAGGGATAAGGCAACTACCTGCTGACAAGCTTTGACTACATTTAATTGCTAAAAATCAGACTGTGAGTGACTTGAAGTGATAGGCAAGTACTTAATGAAACTATTCAAATCAGTAACTTTGCCAGAGAAAGCAAACCAAGGAGGCCAACCAAACATTTATTAAAGCTGAGCTACTAATGAATCAACACTTACCTATCAAAATATATTTAATCACAATTTTAACTGTTCTATTCCCAAATAATTACTTGGTATCTTAAAAGGTTTTCTTCTGTCTCTCTTCTGATAAGCCATCACCCCTAGGAAATCTTCTATTTCCACTTATTTCACTCCTCAGCCACAAGTCAATCACAATAGGCCATACAAGACATCAGATATTAACTGAAAGGAGCAATATTACTATAAATGACTTAAAGGCACTACTACTACAAATATCAAGTTTTATTTAACTAATATATAACAGTTAAATGTTGGGAGAAATCCCACAAGTTTGGGACTCTAATTCAGCATTCATAAGGTTGCTCACTAACTGAAACACTTCCTTCTGGCTGCAGGCACAGGTACTGGATCTACTTTTGTAGTATGGAAAGACAAATGTAAATATTACTGATTTTTTCCTTTCACAAACACATTGATACTTAGGTACCATATTTCAGCACTAATGAGTAGCTATTTTGTCAGAATATATCTCAGTCTTTTTTGTGTGGTGTCACTAGAAGTGATTTTTAACTTAGTATTATTTAACACCATTTTCAAGAAGAATGAGACTGCCTAAAGCACAAACACTGCATCAGCCACAGGTAAACACTTTACAAACTCCTGTGAAATTTACTTGGGAATTAACAGTTGCAGTTAGATCCCAACTCAGTCTTGAGTTTTAACAGGACTGAAGCAGTTTTCCAGCTAGCTAAAGAGAAATTGCTTTTCCTGAAGCCTTGTATATTTTAACTGAGCACTGGCTCCTTCACCTCCTCTAACTGAAATATTGCCAAAACCTTAATTCTCCCACTCCTTTCATTTACACTATCCCTCTCCCTGGAAAATAAGGATTAGTAAAACATCTTCAACAACACAAAAGGGTAGGCAGCACTTCCCCTCATAAAAACCCAGCCCAAAGGATGATACAGCATCTTTTTGACATGTGATAAACTTTGTTTATAAGTTGTACTTACTCAGGCTGTTACTACTGCATGCGCTAACATTTCAGCATATCCGGGATAAAACAGATGCACTTGCAATGTCCCCAGAATCACGTGCAGCCCCCAAGAAGCCCCTCAGAGCCCAGCTCCAATCCACAGCTTTTCCAGATGTGGCACAGTACCAGGAACATCCAGAGCCCACATCTAAGGTAAAGGACAAGGAAATATTGACAAAGATGACAGTAGGGACACAGGTCTGCTGAAATTTGACAGCTTTACTATCTTTCTGTCACTTAAGCTTTTAGCCTAGGGTCAAAAGAGAAGGCAGAAGAAGCAGCAACAATAAGAAAAGTAGTCACGGGAATGACCAGAACCAGATTGGACTTGCCTGAGTAAACACAGGCCATTAGAAAATAGGCTAAGGATTAGATCTAGACTCTCCAAAACCTAAGTGGTATGCTGAGTACATACACTTTCCATCAAATCACAGAATCATTCAGGTGGGAAAGACCTCTGAGATGAAGTCCAACCATGAACCTAACGCTGCCATATTCACCACTAAACCATATCTCTAAGTGCCACATCTACACTTCTTAATACATATTTTAAATCCTCCCAGGGATGGTGATATAACCACCTGGCTGAGCAGCCCATTCCAGGAATGGATAACCCTTTCAGTGAAGTTTTTCCCCTGGAAAAACTTGAGACTGTTTTCTCTTGTTCCATCACTTGTTACTTGGAAGAAGAGGCTGACCCCCACCTGGCTACAATCTCCTTTGGAGAGAGTTGCAGTTCTAGAGAGTGATAATGTCCCCCCTGAGCCTCCTTTCCTCCAGTCTAAGCACCCCCAGCTTCCTCAGTTTGATGCTCCTCATCAAACTTGTGCTCCAGGCCCTTCATCAGCTTCTCTGGACTTGCTCCAGCACCTCAATGTCCTTCCTGTAGTGACGGGCCCAAAACTGAACCCAGGATTTGAGGTGTGGCCTCACCAGTGCCCAGTACAGGGAGATGGTCACTGTCCTGGTCCTGCTGGCCACACTATTCTTGATGCAATATGTACTTACAGTAATGCAGCTTTAAACTGGCAATTAGATGTAAAAGGCCAGCTCTGCCCTGCAGCTCATTCCTCCAGCTCTGAGCTGTGCTGCAGCACTGCCCTCTGCCCACAGGTGCAGTGAGACCCCCGCAGCTGGACCCCTCATGCCTGGGCCAGGTTTAGCCCTCACTGACTGTTTTCCCGTTACCTGTTACCATCTCTGAGCGCTTAACTTCTGCAAGTGTTCTTATAAACTCTTAAGAACTTCTGCATTAAGATTATTCTCTTTCTGCTGTTAAGATTATACTCACTGTGTGTATCTTCCATGTGATAGTCATTTAAGACAAATTTGCCTTATTTGCTGTACTCTATCATTAATTCTCCTGGTAAAGTTCTCTCAAAATCACTCATTTGGAATACTTTGGGGTTTCTCTCCTGGAACTCATTCCACAAACTTTTTTGATTAGCAGTTCATAATGGGGACCAACAGTAGGAAGGTATGGAAAGAATAAAGGAGAATTACAGTATAAGCTGATCATTCTGCCTGAGTGAAGGTGGTCTTGGCACTTTCTATTACAAGATTCTGTTTTCACTTGAACTTCCAGGCTAAAATTTTCATTCAGAGGGTCTGCCTCCACTTGACTTACTTGAAAACTTCAGGGAAAACAGCTCAGCCATTTCCAAAGACAAAAGTGAAGGAGAAAACTGATCCAAAAATCTGGATCTGCTTCAGAAGTCTTTGTAGTTCTGTGTAAAGAACAAGAAACTTGTGAAGGCAATTATCTAAGTGTCCAGGCTTTGTTTCTTGCTATTCTGGAAAGGGGCAGAAACGAGGAGAACACTGGGACTCTGTTCCTCAAAATAAAAACCTGAAGCTCATAATTTGTTAGAAATAATAACTGAATTCTGTATTTGCAGTAAAGATTTCCTGATTTTGAGAATGGAGTTCCCAAGTGGCAGAGGACAGAGCCCTGCTTTGTGGGGGAGCCAAGGGACAATCAAGCTCAGCAGTGGCAGAGTGCACAGACTCACATGGGGTGCAGTGAGAGGCGGCTGTGCCCTGGAGCGAGGGGCTGGACAGGGGCAGCAGTCCCAGGCTGGGCCATGGCCCACAGGCAGTGGTGGCTCCGACCAGCTCAGCAAGATGCCTGGGATCAAGAGCCCTAGAGAGGACTTTAGGGAAGAGACGGGGAGCCTGGCACTGAAGTGGAAGTTCAAAGGGGTGAAATAGGTGTGAGGTAGTAGGATGAAGAAAGCAAAGCCCAAGAAAAGGGCTCCAGGAAACTGCAGGGCGCCCTGGGCTGCTGTTCCCACTCCTGCATCTGCCGGAGTCCCTGCTGCAGTATGGCAGCCCCAGGGCAAGGAGGATCAGAGGCTGCTGCAGCAAGCAGTTATTCCGTTACATCCAGCAGCAGTGATCTGGGCGGAAAATCTACAGGTTTCAACCCCGCTGGTGACCTGAAGAAGAGAGAATTGGGGCTGTGGTTAAGGCAGTTGAGCGTTGCCTTTCAATTCCAGCCCTGCTTCTGCCGCAGGCGCCTTCGAGAGCTCACCAAAAGCACAGGGTTCACTCATTGTCACCAACCGTAAGTTCCTCTTTTCTGGTGAACAGAACCCACGCCCTGGGCTGGGGAACTTGCAGGGGTCCTGAACTCTCCCACCCTCAGCCAAAGTCAATCAGAGTTGGCCTCCGAACATAAAAATGTATCTATTCTCTGGATTCTCTGAAGGTCCCCTTAGTTTCTATAATAATGTTCCTGAGCTGCAGCTCCCCAACACTGAGGCATAAATAATAATACTAAAATCTGACGTTTGTGTGGTGTAAAGACAAATCATTTTTATAAAACACTGACCCTGTGATAGAGTGTCTCAGCAAAGACCTGGACACTGCTTTTTTATTCAGATATCTTTGAATGTGCTGTATGGCAAACAGTGAGTGACGAGAAATTAAAGTACAGCTTAAGTCTTCATTCTCTGAGTAAAAGTTCTTCTTTCTGCTGGAAAACAGATTAGGTTTTTAGATTAAAAAAACTGATGACACAGAACAGGGGCACTGAATCAATGTCCTCCGCAATTCTGCTACATCTCCTTCTCACTTTAAATCTTTGCTGAAGCAGGAGGCAGAGTTCTGTTTTTCCATGAAGCATCAAATTCCAGAGCAATTGCATGTAAAACTGGCAAACAGGTGTTATTAGTATACAGTTCATTTCAGAGAGATTACCATTGGTTACATTGAATAAACACATGCATGTCAAATACAAGAAAACAAAAATGGACATATTCAGAATACTACAGATAATTTTAAAATAAAATTTTAAAATTTTGTATTCAGAGACCCTTTCCTTTCCTTTTGGTATCTACACCAAATTGTCAGAGTTAAATGAATCATTTCCATTTCCACACTTCACTGCTTAGAGAAGCACCTACAAAATACAGCAGCACTTAAATACACAAGAATCATAGTCTTTACTCTCAAATGGATATGCATTACATACTGGAGCATATGGCTAAGATGAAAAAATGCTCTAAAATTAAAAAAGAAATCAGAACCTTTCAGGAAATAATGGATTTGGACTTCTTCACTGTTAGCAGGACCAGCCCTTGGATTAGCACTGACTCATCCTCAGTTGCTGGGAAAAACAGATGTGGTTCAAAGAAGCCTTTCGAGGCGGTGGAGGCGTTGGCGCCTGGCCACGCCAGCCTCCAGCCCGCATCAGTCAGCCTAGGGGTGTCCAGCCCCACGCTCCCTATTCCCCCTGCTCCAAGCAGCACACAGAGTGGCACCTGCCAGGCAGGCAGCCCACGGCAGACAGGCGTGTGGGGCTCCCCAGCCTCCCTGGCCCGGCCCAGCCGCCTCTCCCGGCCCTGCTCCGGCCGCTCCGGGTGCTGTGAAGGCCGCGTGCCGAGCAAGGGGCTGGCGGCTCCAAAACGGGGGGAGCGTGGGAGCTCGCAAGGTGCTATCATGGAATTTCAAAACTTTAAATCTTAACAGTATTCCTTACACCTGGTGGGTTTTAAACTAAAAAAAAAAAAAAAAA
>WBMZ01013527.1:0-26157 GCA_013400975.1 Atrichornis clamosus | reverse complement strand
TTAAAAAAAAAAAGAAAAGAAAGGAAAAAAAATATTTATTGCATGGATATGTTCTAGTATTGGGCTGTCCTTGAAAATCAGAGAAAGGGTTGCCTATGGATAATGCACTGGGTTTAACACCCGAGATCCAGCTTTTAATACTCACTTTGCCACAGAGGGCCATGGTCTACCAGTCCTGGGAGTGCTGACAAGCAGTTTGGGGACTTCTTATTTACAGCAGTAAGTCATCTATTGGGGTCAAATGAGATTGCCAGGTAGCAGTGTACAGCTTTACACTATGTATACATAAGTATAAATATAAATCAGGCATATCTGGCCCAGTCTTTGCATACATTTCCCATCATTTTATCCTGTTTTAAGAAATCAAATTCCTTCTGAGTGGAGTGATTCTACCTCTCCATTCAGAGGAGCTGTGAGTCTTAATTAAAACACATATGAAAGTGGAGGAGAAGCTTTCTCTGTACAATACCCCTACAAAGTATTCAATGTTTACTGTTCTCGTTTAAAGAAATGACATTTTGACTAGGGATCTTGAATAAAATTCTGCTTAATTAAAATCACTGTAGGCTTTCCCTTTTGATTTCAGTAAAATCAGATTTTCATATGTTATTGTCTCCCAATTTAAAATTCAAGTAACAACAACAATATAAAATGCCCCACTGGACTAGGTTATACGATCATTACATTTCCTCTCTCTGTAAATACTAATAAACTTATTCCACAGACTGTTGGTGGCAATTGCTACAGTTTTCTCCTGCCAAGACTTACACAGAGCAAAAGTACTCCCAGGATTTTGCAAAAGAAACATTTGGTACAAGTCCAGGTTATCACTGCACAGAGAAATTCTGAAGACTATATTCAGTTCTTATGTGGTCCTTTGGTAAAATTACATCACTAACCATTCAATGGAAACAATCAAAGTGGGAGGCTTATACTTTTTTTATAAAGTTAATATGCTTCCTTCTTACTGTTCATAATCTTTCGACAAGGCTTAAAGCAAAGATAGCATATGAAATTATTCAATAGGAAAAAACAGGATTTCTTGCTCCTCTTGCAACACAGTGGTTGTTAATAGTTTGGATCATTGCAGGCCAAATTTAACAAATTAGCAGTACCTGAAAACGTAAGTATTATATTTCCACTATTAGTCATTTTCTCTGATTGATCTACTACTGCAACAGAGCAGCCTTATGTAGGAAGCAGAGCAAGCAGTTTGTCAGTAGCCCAACCACAGTGACTAAAAAAAGCTTACAGCAAAAAGAAATTAATGTTCATTTTTGCATTTTCTGCAGAATTATGTGTCATTTTCAATTAAGTTTCAAGTCAAGTCTGTTTTGAGATAGCCTTCATATGAATTCACCTCAGCAGAAAACAACCTGGTTTTTAGCAAAAAACATGTGAACTATTTCACCAGTCATACTGTGTTCATAAAAGTGTTAATTGGGCTTTGAAGTTGATTCTATTATAAAGCACAATAAGCTCAACTGAGACAGAGCACTTGGGGTTTTTTATCCCTTTTCTTCTTCCCACAAATATCTTTTTCAGGGTGGACTCTGTACATCCATTCTTCCAAAACAAGATTTCCTGTCACACAGCTGTGCTCACTAGAGCCATCAAAGGAGTTAATAGTTTATTAATAGCAGTTAGAGGCTATTACTTGCAATACCCTGTCCCAGAAAGAAATCCCAGAAGGAATATGAATCCCCATTGAATGCATTTCATATAAATATCTTGAAGAACTGCAGTTATGCCTTATTCTGCAAGACCAACCAGACCACTCCTTTCCTAGAGAGACGTCTGCTAAAACAATAGGAAGCTTGCTTTTCGGTGCTTAGTGATAAATCTGGGAACTAAGGCTGTACTGTGCATATTGAACAGATCCTGAAGGCATACAAAAGGCTTATATTAAAGCCAACTCCTAAATATTCAAGAGTCACTCTAGATTTTCAGGACAGCATGAATAAAGAATACAGACAGCAAGAAAATTCAGGTTTAACCCCTTACAGAATGGTGATTTTCCCCAGACTTCCTCACTGCTTTACAAATTCTGCACATCTGCACTGCCACAGACTTGCAGTCCACAGGGCTCTCTGCTTGGGAAGAGCTGCATTCCTGCACAAGCCCTTGCAAAATCCATGCCAATAGCCATTCATCATTTGCATTCATCACCTTAATTAAATACCTATTTGGATGCATGTTCTCTGATTCACATAGTGCTACATTTTGCTGTGGAGCTGAGTCTTGGAACAATCCTTCAGCAATGCCTTTTCTCGGGTCTGAATTTGTTTCAGGATAGGGCTCAACATGGAAGTTCATAAATACAGACACAGTTATTCCAAAGCCCTAATATTTCATCCCACTTTCTCACAGTGCACACGTCTCTGGAGTGTTGTGGTAGACACTGATACCAACCCACGGCTTCAGGTAAAACAAAAATCTAATTTCCAAAAAAAACAGAGGACTAAGCAGCCAAAATTACTTAAGAATATACTCCCGGGTAAAACAGTTCATATGTTTCTATGAATCATTGGCTGTATTTCTTTTTAACGTACAGAAATTTGTTCCCCTACAGAGATTCTATTCCTAGGGCTGTTTTAATGTAAGAATTCAACTTATAACAAAACTAAATGCATATCCTTTCTCACATATTCATCTAATTTTTCCCAGATGAGGCTTTTAAACATACTATAGTCAACAAAAAGTTCCAGTTCTTACATATTTACTTGTTTCCACATTACGTGGTTACATGACTGAAATGTGAAAGTCAGAAAACCTTCTGCTTCGTCTCTGAAGTCTCTTAACCTTTACTTGATGTTTGTTTGTAGCAGAAGGCATGGAATGAAGCTGGAAAACAGTGCATCCTTATACTACTGAAGAAATAATTACTTAGTTAACATCAAAGGCAATCCTATTTAAAACCTGTGCAATGACCACATAGATTGCTGAGGATCAGAGATGTTTACCTATTGCTTATTGTGAAGCAATAAATAATGAGGTGATGAACTAATTATTCTGATGACATTGGAATAAAACACTGAAGCATAGCTAGGTGCTAAGGGCAGACAAATTCTCTGCTTCCAAAGGCTTTACTTAGTTCCTGAACCCATTCTGCATTCAGACTTTTACCATTAACTTTCAGTATTCCAGGGAATTTTGCCAATGAGCAATTCAGGTTTGTTAAATTACAATATTCACTTGTATGCAAGTAAAATAAAGGTCATAGAAACTTTTAGTTTGTTTTTTGCAGCATCCTGCAGAAACCCAGTGTGAATGGTGATAAGCAATGCAAGTGATATTAATTCAGAGTTTCCCCTTTAAAAAAGGAAACGGGTCAAAGGATATACCCTCTAGGGTATGCGCTGGGATTACACACCTGTGATTAATCTAACAAACTGCTGGAGATGTGATTGTTTCTTCATAGAACTGCAGCTGAAACAACAGTTCTTTGGCAGTAAAATAAATGTAACCCCTTGTGGTGCCCCTAGACATACAAGATAATTACAACAAAGTACCTTCATAGGAAGTTAGGACACTCCTGCTGCATCATTAAAATAAACGGACCTGCGATAACTGATGCAGCCTTGGAAGTGCCACAGAGGAGCATGGTACTCAAGAGATGAAAGAGATCTGCTCTCCTCCTGGAACGTGCATGTGACTTCCATTAGCTGTAGTGGAAGCTGAGATTTCTAGTCCAAATCTAGCAAGAATAAGAGACAGGTTTTATCCCTGTGAAGTCAACTGCAGTTTTGCCATGGAATTCAGTGGGGCAAGACTAAAGTAAAACTTAATTATCCCAAGGCTTTTCAAGGCCACCCTGTGCCTTGGCAGTGGAGCCTGGTGCAGAGAGATTTAAACTCGCTTCAACCAAGCTGGCTGCAGGAGCTGCAGAGACGCACGTCCTGACCACTGTACCCGGGAAAGGCATTGCCTGGAAGAGGCAACCCTTGCCATGCTAACACCATCCTACTGCAGCCAGGACTCCTGCCCAAACCGCTGGATCACCACGCTGGACCAGTGGCAGCCTGAGGGCCTCACAATCAAACACATCTACGAATCAGAATGTAGTTGTTCCAGATACTGTTTATTTCAGCAAATGTTCATAGCTGTGCCTCATAATAATGTTCAAATTGCTCCACTTCCTCAGCACCATACCCAGTTACTTATAGACATATCGCTCCAATGAAGAGCTTTCTAAAGCCCTGTCCTAAAGACTTTCTTCTCACTTGCCAGCATATTTTAAGTCAACATGTACACAACTCTCCACCTATATCCAAAACATTGCAAAGTTGCAAGGACTGTTAACAGACTGTGTTACAATCATGCTGGAGTACCAGATAGTCACATATGACAGTCAGGGTCATTAGGAGAGCTAATTTCTGTTATGTTTATCATCATTTAGTGGGAAATAAAATATGTTGAGGCTGTTTTCCTTTTTTTTTTTCTGGGCTGGTAAGCCCAGAGGTGTCCATTTATTTGACTCCTACCTCTTCATCCTTTTCAGCTGAGTAGGTATGCAGATAATGCTGTAAATCTAAAGGAAAGGTCTAGTCTTCAGACTAGGCAATTTTTTTCCTCTGGAAACAGGAAAAGGCAATGTAGTAGCATGTATGTGAAAGTTGTCTTCACCACTTCAAAAATGAAAAATGTGATTTTTTTTTTTAAGGTAAAACTGTACAGGCATAAATTCTGCATAGGTAAATGTTTTTGTAGGAAAGTTTACCATGTTACAGACTCCTGTTCTAAAACAACTAGGGCAGTATGACGCTTTAATGTAACTTCTGGCACAGTAAATTTGTCAGTATAAATGGGGCCCTGAGCTGAGCAAACACACCAAGTTGTCTGTCTTGTGCCAATGGAAAAAGGGTCTAATAGCCAGGTTACAAGGAAACAAGTGCCAGATTCCAACTTCTTTAGAAACACAATGAGAGTATGTGGGATTAGCTTTTAGGGCAAGAGTAAAGGGACGTTCCAGGAATATCCCTCCCTTCCAGTCCTGCTAACTGATCATACCCCTTGGCTAAGAGCAGATTCAATTTACCGTGATGTGAATCAAATGCTGTGGATAAAAAGCAAAAGGCAGATAAAAGAGGAGTTCTGTTCTTGGATGTTCTACTATTCTACCACTAAAAAAAACACATGTCATCTAAATACTTCCCTATTGTAAAATTGGCAAAAAAACCAGAATTTGAGACTGGTTAGAAGCCTAATAGCTGAAGAAAATCTTATAATGAGATTTAATCTTTTTTCAATGCGTATCACATATATAAACAAAATAAACACCAGAAATTTAGAAGTCTCCTAAAATAATAAAGTAAAAGAAAATAATTTTTTCAAATCATAATGCCATTAAGAACTGCTGCTCTAATAAGATTTTATATAAGTGAAAACAACACTTTTCCTTTATGATGTTCAGTTCTGGATGGAAAATTCTGAATTCACAGATGAGCTTGAAGAAAGATAATTCTACACTTTATGCCAGTAATTAATTTCTTATACATCTCTCTTTTTCTTTTGATAGTCATTCCCATCACAATCCTCATATTGATATTCAATACAATCATTCCTAGCATAACCAGTTGACTACATGATTATCATATTATCTCAGTGAATTCTTCTTTTGAAATAAATGCCAATTAACCTAAGGTAACATGATGCATAAATGAAATAACTGCGTCTTATTCGTTTTCAGAAAAGAATAATTCTCGTGTAACATTTTTTAAATTCAGCAAATTCTCTATTTACAGTAATTATCTTTAAATATGAAACTTTTTTATTTACTAATGTGCAAGAATGCATCCTTATGAAAATTAATGCTTTTTATTTTAATCATATTAACCAAAGTCTTCTTCACCATTTCTGTCTAAAGACTTGCTGCCCAATTGCTAGACCATGTGAATACCCTTTCTGACCAGGCTATACAGAATAACAGGACTCTATAAGCTCTACTTTACAGCTGTACTTCCAGTAAATACCTTACAGATGTTTTCAGCTAGAGACTATCTTCTGTCTTTCTGAGACTGCACCATTCCTCAGATTTATTTCTAAGAGTCTTCATAATTCAAAGTTCACATCAGACAAATGGTTATGAGCTTCTCCACAAATCTCCGGTCTTCAGCCCAGATCGAGCCACAGTCTGAGCTGCCCTCCAGGAGTCCCTCCTTTCTTGAGTGCCTATTTATGGTTTTGTCAAAAAAGTGAGAGGTTTTGGGCCAGATCTTCACTTCTGGTACCTCATATCAATTCTCAGAATTGGACTCTGCTTTTAGCAAACATCACACCTCTGGGACTGAGGCACAGCTATCCAGGCCAGGCTCTCACCATCCCTGACTGGAGAACCTCGAGCAACTTGTATTTATTTCCCTACTCAAATATTAAGAAAAGTCTCTGGTTTTTATCTCTGTTCCTCAGCCAGAAGAAGGGTTTGGACAAATGTCACGTCCATTCCCGGGGATATTTTAGGCTTTTATTTGGGGGTCTCTCTGTTTACTGTCCCTTAGTAAGAAGTATTTGGGTTAACTCAATTGAACCCTGACTGAAACTGTTAATTTCAGTCAATATGTTACTCACTTCAATAATTTAAGTGTGTATTAAAAAGCTCAACAAAATATTATTTTTAAGTCATGCATAGAACTTGAGGTATGGAGTAGAAAATCTTCAGTATAAACTAGAGATTTCTTCATAAAGATATTTCCCTCAAAAGCTGGAGTCACCCTCTAGTTCAAGTCTCCAGCCAGAACAGATACACTGAAAACCAAAGCTAGGCAGACAATTACAGGTTCAACCTGCAGTGGCCAGTAAATTCAGTTTTGCAGTGAGATTTTGTTACCAAAAAGTTGGTTTCACTTGTTTTATCTTACTGCTCTGGGAAGACATCCAGGAGTAAGACCACTCAAGGGCATGATGGGAAACTCTTGTGAGTCTTTCTGTGTTAAGGCAGAGTGGCAGCCTTTGAGGTCATAATGCTGCTACTGAACGTGATAAGGTGAACTCTCTGAAATACTCGGCATTGCCTGCCAACTCTTCTCCACAAAATAATTGCCCAGAGAGGATTCTGCTTTTCCCATCAAACTTCACCCTGTTTGTGAATGGCACCACCATGCAAGGCTGCCCATAGACCTACACTCTCCAAAGCTGGGAAGGGCTGTCGCCCTCCTCTGTTGTCAGAGACATGATTTCTAATCACACACATGAGATTTCAGGGGTTTGAGATGCTCTCCATGCATGGGATTTCTAGCTGAAATTATAGAGACTAGTCTGCAATATTTATAAAGGGCATCTGTACATTATGGCTTTGTTTTATAAACCCCATTTGACCAGGTTTTCCGTTTCAGAATAAGACAAAAATCCTACTCTGAGACCTTCTTCCCCATCCCCTTATCAAGAAGCCTGTTTCAAAGCAAGAAGCTCAAGCACTGTTCAAAAAGAACTTTAACATGGCTACAGCCCTTTCTCCTTACTGGATGGATTATTCTGGCTGAAGTTTTCCAAACAGCACAACCCAGGTTCACGCTAAGAGAAATTTCAGTCTAAGCAGATAACAGATGGCAGTTATAAACAATTGAGAACTGAGTCTTTTAGTGGAAACAAACAGGAGACCTTAATAAGAGGTCGTGCTAACGTGTCTGCTCATAAAACTTGACTTTTACGTGGCATTTTCTTATTTCAAAGTGGACATATGAATAGTTATCATAAAATGGTGTACTTTCATAACTTCATGGTTTTCATCACATATTTCAATAGTTCTGAGATAGTCCATGCTACACTTTTATATGATATGAGCTTATGAAAACAATGATAGAATCTCATACTATAAATCATTTGCGAAGGAAAATAATATTATTGAGGGGGAGGGTAAGAAAAGAGTCTATAGACATGCATACTTATTTAGGTTATTCAAGTATATATAAATATTTACATTGGCCTTTAGTATTAAAATACTTGAGCATTATTTAAAACATAAAAATACAATGATGGGGGAATTCAAGAGCGCACTTTTCAGGGAAGCACTGCCAAGGGTACACTGTGGCTGCGGAGGACGGGAGAAGTGAGGGCTGGAGTCCCAAGCAGAGAAATTGCACATGCACAAGGCAACCCCACAACTACCTGTGAGCATGAGCTGGAGCTGTGGTTCCAGCCACAGCCACTCACTAGCCTTGAAAATACCACAAAGGTCACCTTCTGCGTGCTTCTGATATGAGGCATCATTTCTGATCGTATAGTGCCTAGGAGAGGTTGATGGGTCTTTGGATACTCACAGTATGGACAAGCATGGGTCCACGCTGGACAATCACCTGGGGTGCTGCAGCCACCCCAATCTCTGTGCACAAAGTCCACTCCTCTGCTAGTGACAAGGTGAAGATTTCTGACAAGTGTTTGAGATCCTGCCATGCAAATGGCAAAGGACTGAGAAGGGAGAAACTGGCAAAGGACTGAGAAGGCAGAAGCTTCCAAAGCCCTGAAACTTATTTTTGTAAAAAATATAGCATTTTGTTTAACTTTTCAGAATTGTGGCTTATTGCCCACCAAACAAAATGTTAACAAGATAATCTTGTAATTTAAATTACTAGTACTTCAGGATACTTAGAAATGTATATTCTTTCCATCTAGCCTGATGATTAAAAATGCCTTTGGGATCATGCCTAGAATAATGTTTCACACTATGGAGGCCAATAAAGAGTCTTTTGCTAAAAACTTGGATCAGCTACACTGTTACTGTTCCCACCTCTTAATCAATTAAAAATATATATCGTAACAGCATATGCCTTGTAAGAAGCAAAACACAGAAGTTATTCTCCTCTCTGAGAACACAAATAACTGCTACTCAGTTTAATGGGACATATATATGTACACCAAATGAAAAATATCTTCCAGAATATGAAGGACTCATATGTGTCTGTAAATTATTACATGGTTAGGTGCAGGTTGGCTTTTTGCCACGCTAGACTCAATGCACCCAGTTTTGCCTAGACTTGGAAGCTGAACAGTCCCAGGCCTGCCCAGCATTTCATGCACAGACCATCTGGGAATTCAGCGTGCCATGAGTACAAGCCAAGGAGTCACAAGGTGGTGAATATTAGGCCATAGAAACTGGATGACTGGAAAGATTTCATTCAGCTCCCTCAATGCTGCTGAACCAATGAAAGAGAATTTCACCATTGCTCTCCTGCCTCTCCCTGTGTTCCCCCAGTAAGGAAATATTCACATTGATTTTGATGGGAAGGATGCTGGAAGCATCCAATGTAATGCTACAATGCAAAAAATATCTATAAATGTAGCAAAAATTAGAAATAAAGTGAATAAAATCTTAATAATGTAAGTGGGGTTTGAACACTCAAAGTCAAGTGGATGAAATCTATTTGCAGAAATCTGAAAATCTTTTTTTAATCACTCACCTGAGTCTAATGGGAGGTATTTTCTTTAACAAAGTAAACAGAAAGTCCTATGGCTGAACACACTAAATCTGTAGGCTTGTATGTAATGTGACTGGTACCAAACCAAACAGAAAGAAACTTTTGATTTGCAAGCACATATATAAGTATGTTGGACCTCACAGCCATATTGTAAATGACAGGGATGCTTTTGTCAGTCAAAACACTTAACATTAGGCTTCTAATTGAGAGATCAAGCTATTGCCTGAGGCTATGGCACAAAGCACGGAAGAAATCTAAAATCCAGTGCAAGCTTTAGCAGGAAAGCAGGAGGAGGGAACTCCAGCAAATCCTTTTCTTTGAGGTTTGACCATGAGAAACAAGACATCCTCAAAGCGTCAGGAGTCTTGGCAAAAGCCAAGACATGGTCTTGAGGAGTCAGATCTTTTTATCACTTTATTTTTTTTTTGCTTTCCTATCTCTTCTTCCCACCAAAAACTGGAGAGTATTTAAAGCACAAAATGTTAGTGAAATACAATTAGAGAATGATTATTGGTACTTACATGGAAAACATTTGATAACTTAATGATTCCTAGAGTTCATTTTACTTATACTTGGGAAACTTTCGTATCATTATTTTTTTAAGGAAAAAAAATTTAAAAATTTAATGTCATGAGTATAAGCATGATAAAAAAGGAAAAGAAAGAGCAGAACCTATTGAGAACAGATGTTTTGTAAATAAAACAAGCCACTGATGGCAAATTGCTAGTCATCATCATGTTAATTATTCTTCCCTGAGCTGCCAGCATCTATAAAAATATTCTAGCATACATCTACCCAGAAATGGAAGGAGAGAAGCTGCCTGAACTACTAATACACCGCAGAAATCAAAGGTCCCAATTCTCCTCCTAACACGTACCATAACTCCTTGGTTACAGCTATGCAAAGTGAACACAGGAATAACTAAACCAGAATAGCAGCGTTTGACAACAATTTACAGGGGTGTAAAATTTCTGTGCCGTGTTCTAGGCAACAAAGAACCACAGGAACTATAATCCGTTATCTGAAACTTCACTATCTGCAAACGCAGGCAGATACAAGCAAATCCTTCATTGCAAACAGCAACGGGCTTGCTGTCATTAATCACTACAAGGAGGCTATTGAAGACAGACTCTGGGATGGATTTCAGTGGCAGCCTGCAACTTTATTAGCTTAACATATCCAAGCATTTAAGTGGATCCAGTGTAGGAGTTAAGGGACTCCCACCATAAAAATGATAATTCATGGTTGACTGTCCTCAGCCTACCTACAGAAACCAACTTCAGGCATCTGACACCTCCTTACCTTAAAGAGAAAGATAGGAGCATGGAGGGGGGTATCTCAACTTCCAGGGTCTCTGGGTCTCCTTTTTCACCAGTCTATCAGCAAAACCTGAGCTCTTTACTTCTGGGAGATCATACTTCAAACTCCTATCCATGCTAGATACCAGCTTCAAGTTTCCAAGTAATTATTGCACTAAATATTACAAAGGTATAAAATGTACTTCATATTTATACCCTAGTCCAATGTCATATTTATTGCCATAATGACATATGAGTGAAAAAACAGAGAAATAAGACATAAAAATACTTGTCCTTCTTCAGTTTCAACCTGATAGGAAAATATGTTATTCTGACACCAAAAAAGGCAGCCTATTAAATCTGCAAACTCCTGAAAATGTGGTTCCCAGGTTGTAACTAGAGGTCAAGAATGAAGATACAGTTTAAATTTATCAGAGTTCCTGATTGCAACACACATCATGTCACATAACCTCAGGCAGCACCACCTTGCTTCCAAAACCATGCTCTTCTAATTGTGGGAAAACTCTTAATTTCTACATAAAATTTATTCATTGGCAGTCTGCACTCCACTTGACCCAACACTGTCTGTTATCTTAAATAGATCTTCTTCCTTTCTGGCATTTGCCTACAACACCCTCACTGATTTTAACTCTGTCAATGACAGAGGGAAAGCAAGGTCCCACCATCTCCTGGCTCAGCCAGCAGGAGAAAAAGCCAATGTGAAAAGAAGGGAAAATCCTTTTTCTGTGCTGTCCTGCCTATAACAAGCTGTTCACCACCCGGCAGCTAACCAAGGCTCTGACCGCAGTTCTCACTTCTTCACTGGGCAAAAACACAGAGTAACACGTTTATTAGGTGCGAAACAAAGAAACTATCCCTCTCTAGGAATTAACACGATTTGACAGTAAATAAATCTTGTTGAAGAGACTTGAAGTGATAGATAGCTAAGGCAAAGAGCTTTGGAAAGCTGAAGAAAAATGGGTAAAGGGAGAAAGAGTTTCTTGAGAGCCATGAGCTGTAAGGAATATACTGGAAAGCTTTTGTGACCCGGATGAGGACACACCTTCCATTTCCCTGTTACTGATCAGCAGATTGGATACATGCACTTCCACACGATGATGTGATCTGGAGTAAGGCAGGCTCTCAAAACAGCCACAGTCCCAGTATATCCAGGAGGTCAGCAGTGGATGCAGGGGACCTCTAAGTCATCCACCAATGCACAGGTTGCATTTCTTCTCACACAGAAAAGACAATAAATGTACTCTCTAAATCACAAGGAGGAAGAGGAGTCACTCAAACTAAAAAAATAATAGAATTTTAAAGATTTGTCATATGGATTTGGAGCATTGGCTGAAGACCGTGGAGACAGAAGAGCTGGAACTGAAGGGCTGGAAACACAAAACAGGACTATAAACTCACTGAAGGTTTGTCTTGGCATTTGCTTTTACAGATTTGCAGATGTAACGAGTGTTCTGTTTAAAATATCCACCCAGCTGCTTTTTATCACCTTCAGACAATTTATCACACACCAGCATCCTTCCCTCTGAGACAGTCAGTGACAAACAGGAGTTGGCCCCTGCCAGGCGACAAAGAACGGCTGAGAGGCACCAGCGAGCAGCCCCTGGGCTGCACTGCGGGCAGAGGGGGGCTGGGAGGAGGGGTCTTGGCCCCGTGCTCCCCAGGGTGGCAGGAGACCCTCTCGGAGAAGAGTCCAGCACCATGAGGGGTCTGCACCACCCCTGCCACAGGGGGGCTGGGGCCAGGGCAGTTTCTGGAGCCAATCACAGCCTGCTTGGTGCTTGACAGGAGCAAGGGGACAACCTCTGAACTCTGGGAACAAGGGGCCCAGCCCGGCCCAGCAAGGATCCAGCTGCAACTAGAGGCTACTGGAAAGGGGCAGAGTTGGCTGGAACAGCCAGGAGAAGAACCCAGATCCTGGATTACTGGCACCCAGCAGAGAGGAGCAGGGAGCAGCATGGCTGCTGACCAGGGACTGCCACCCTACACTGAGCTGAGCCTGTGTGTTTTCCCTCAGAAAGAGAAACCAACCTGATCTTCCATGCCTTGGCATAAGCAGATGTCCTGGTTGCAGAGAGGGGACAGAGCTTAGTGCTGTGTGGACGTGGCCAGGATGTTTTTCTATTACCTTCCACATAATCACTGGGGGACATGGTTTTGGGAGGAAAAGTGGGGCACCCCACTGGAAGTGCAGCATTTTGCCTCCTTCTCTGCAGCAGGAAGGTGTTGGGAACAGTCCCTGTGGACTGGGTCTCTGCTTTTGTCTCTCCCTTACCAGAACGAGCAGGGGGCAAAGGGAGTGGCTTATTTGGAGTTTAATTTCCTGCTGGTGTTAAACCACCACAGCAAAGCAGGCTGCAAATCTCTGCTCCTTTTTGCAAGTCTTCAGCAGTTTAGTGCCCTGGCAATTGTCTGCTTTCTACAGCCACAGATCCTGGTCCAGGTTACTGCTGGAGAATTAGAAGTGTAAAAACAGAAATGCAGTTACTTTAGGGAAATTTGCTGTTAATTCTCTGCCAGAGCAGGGTTCCTTTTTCAAACTTTTCTGCACTTGAAGAAATGGCTAGTGGAGCAATTACCCCCTTCTTGAGGGCAATGGGCTAGAAACTCTGACCTGCAGTGGATAAAATAAACTTTTTTCCCACTGGGTCCTTGTCCTGGTTATGCCCACAGGCCATGCTTGGCAGGCAATGGCACTAAGCACAGGCTGTCCAGAGGAAAACTGCTGGTAAGACAAGAGCCACTTACAGGAACTGCTGGCGCGATCCATGCAAAGAGCTGTGCGAGCACTTCTGGGCTTGAAGACATCAGTAGCCACCACATCACAGTGATGGTTCAGACATCTGAAATTACTACAATTCTTGGATAAACTGATGTGCTGGAAGGAAGCAAGAGTGAACTATAGAAATTAAAATAATGGCTATTCCTGAGCACCTGCTGCAGGCAACAGTAGAAATCCAGCTCTTTCCGAACGTGGTGATATCTGGGTTCTTGTGCAAGAACAGGAGTGCTGTTCAGCAGAAGGGCATCACAGGCTGAAGCAAGGAATGAGCTGAGCACAAGAGCCATCACTGAGGCTGCGCAGGAGGTGCAGCTAGCAAATAATCAGACGGTGGAGAAAGCATCTCAAAACCTCTGACAGCAGCAGAGGTGGAAGGCGGTGAGGCAGCCTGGCCAGTACGAGCCAGGGGTTGACTTAACAGAAGTGTTGGTGCAAGGCAGTGCAAGGAAGCAATCAGCACAGCTGCAGTAACGCCAACACCGCACCAGTGCATCCTCCGGGGATAAAGGGGAGCTCGCCAAGGTACGGTCAAGTGCAACATCAGATTGCACTTCAACTAAGGGGTGTTCCTGGCAGGGAGTTTCCCGTTTGAATTCCCTGAGTACCAGGTAACAGTGAAGCTAAGTAATACTCTGGAGGTTAGTCTGACTGGATAACATGTCCAGGCCTGGACATCCCTACCTGCACACCCTAAAAGCCCGAAAGAGACATAAAAACATGCATTGGCTGCATGAGATGTAATGCACAGGCAAGTGAAACACGTGGATAAAATATTAGGAGCAAGGTATTTCAGCAGTTTTAATTTGGATAATCTCAGATAAGGATGGGATCAAAGGACCAAGAAAATAAACTGCATCTTTGGATCACTTCAGTCCTTCATCGTGTCTTCTGAACCTGGAAAAAATCAGGCACAATTAAGAGATACTGAAGGATCTACAAAATTTTTTTAATTAAAGAAATAAGGCAGTTCGGTTCAAGGTTTTTTTTTCTGAGTACCAAAGAAGCCTTCACATCTTTCATAAGACATGTTAAGAATTGAAAAGATCTTTAGGCTTTTAAAGGCTTAAACCTCAAGAAACAAATAGCAACCTGTAAGGAGCTGTATCCTGAGCATAACATCAGTGAGGACGGGCTAAGAGTTTCAGAGCACCGCCAGAAAGCATACAAAACAAAGATATCAGCAAAACCACAGGCTATCTGCACAGAAGACACCACATCTGCAAAAGCTTTGAGCACATTATCAGAACCAACAACATCATCTTGTTAATTAAGAAACCAATTTTTAGAGAAAGGAAGAAGGAAAGCTGATGAGTAAAAGAGTTTCTGAGACATCTTTCATTCAGGTTTTCAAAATCACCCCTCAATCTGCTGGAATTTGCAATGCACCAAAATCTCCTGGTGAGATCCAAAACTGGTGAGTCTGGTAGGTGCTTTCTTATGAGTTTCAGACAGATTAAATGAGGGTTGCTACAGAACTGAAGAGTTCAATTGTTGTGTAAGTCCTCAAATCCTCTCATTTACATTTACTCAATAAGGAATTCAGTGTACACAGGCTCACAACAGCCTGTAGCAACTCCTTATCAAGCACAGCCTAGCAAGATGTCCAGGGAGATGAATTCACAAACCAGCCAGATAAACATTCTCAGCTCAAGAGAAAACAAAAGGAAACTGTGACTGCTGTTTGCAGGCCACAAATGTGCACAGGCTCCCTCTGGTCTCCCTACACTGGACAAGAGTGACCTGAGGATCCTATTTACTTCTTATGTACAACAATGTCTATTAAAGGAGACCCCAGTTCAAATATAGCACAAAAGAGTAACCTCCTGGAGTGCATACAGATTAATTTCAAGGACTTCGAAATCTGGAAATGACCACTTTCTTGTGTATGACTTGTCTGAAAATAGGTAACAGCAGAGCTGCTGAAGCATGAAAAGGAGCTTGAGACTGTTACAGGCACGATGATGAAATCCATGTTGCTGTGGTTCAGCCCATGGTGCTGCGTTTGTGGTGATACAGTATGAAAGTAGGAACTTCACCACTGTTGTTATATCTTCCTCACTCAGACTTCTTTCTTTTGGGAAGAAAGCACAATTTGTATCTGACACAATTAGAGTCTATTCTGCCTTGATATGTTTAACTGATATATTTGCAGGCAATAATGGAGCAGGAATACACAGAATTTCTGTTTTTTAATTTTAGACAAAACCTGACAAGGATGTATAATAAGAAGATCTGGGGAGTAATTTGTCTTTGTGACCTAATTTGTGCAAAGTTCAGCTGGGGACGTTTATCATTTGCTTTCTACCTCCTCCAGGAAACAGGCAGGGGAAAGCAGAGCAATAAGTAACGCCTTGCAGAGCACGCCATCGGTTAGGCAGGAAGAGGCATCCTTCCTTCCTCTTTAGGGCAACATAAACTGCTCTCTTCTAGCTAGCATTTTTTTATTTTGCTGAATACTGATCTCCTTGCTACGACTTTAAGATAAGGACCAAGACCAATCAAAAATGACAAGACAGCAAAAAACAAAAGAGAGGAAGAGAGGCAACAGCTCTGACAGATCAAGTTCATTTACTGACATCTACCTCTGTTAGGGTCACAGGACACTCAGTTTCAACAGCATCAAAATTTGATTTAAAAAATCCCCAACATTTTGCTCAAGGAAAAAAAATTTACTCTGTAATATGCACAGCCATTGGGATATAGCTGCTAAACATTTTTTTAAATTATTATTAACTACCAGAAGAAAAGAATTTAAGCAGAACTTTAATAAGAAAAATGTAAAAGCAGTTTGAGTGCCCAAAGGTTGCATCATAACGGCTACACAGAAGGGGGGAAAAAGAGGGAAGACAGCACAGGAAACATCACTCTGGCATTTCCTAATTCCTGAGCACTTGACTTTACAACCTCCACTTATTTTTGTACATAATTTCCTAATGGAAATTTCCTTCGTGGAAAGGATAGACAGTGTTGCACAACCCCTCTCCTCCCAAACCACCTGGCCCAAAAATGTGGGATGCTCTGGGGTTCTGTCCCAGCCCCTCCAGAGACCTCAGTTCCATAGCAGCTTCTGAGGATGGGAAGAAAAAGGACTCCAACCAGGTCAAATCCTTGGGAGACTGGAGCACAAAAGCCCAAACACAGACAAGCTGTAACTGCCCTGAGGATCATAGCTCAACTAAAGTCTCACACATTTTCCCAGGAACAGCTAGGAGTGTCTTTCCAAATACTGTTGTTCTCCCAAATCCTGGATTTTGATACCGAGAAAAAAACTCAGCTTTTCTGTAAGGTTTGGATTTTTTTTTGTTTGTTTACTTCTTAAAATGAGCCAAGCAAACAAATTTTCTCCCTTCATTTTAGAGAAATCTGAAGTCTTTTAGCTGAAGTTTTCCATTGCAAGTTCTGCCTCAGGCTCAATATATCTTTGGAAAGTTTCAGTCCCAGTAGTTAAAGTTTGGCTGAGGTATAAGCATGACCCCATAATGGAAAGATTTAGAAAGCTTTAGTTATAGGCAATAAGACTAGCTCAGCCACTAAAGCACGCATAAACACTCATATATCTGGTGAGCTTTCTCAAATTACGGAAGATGCATAGCTAATGACTGAATTTCCAAATAAAGACATAATGTCCAAAACTTACTCATGGGAGCAGCTTCTTTAGTGTTCCTCATGTCTATGCAGTGTCAGTATACCTAATTCAAAATAAATGTTTTTTTTAAAGCAAGGCTAACTCATAGGGGAAAAAAGAAATGTTGTACCTACTCATCTGTTTAATATATTTAGGTTATTTGATAAATTAGACTGTACAAAAGTGGCAAAACATCATAGCATACTGTCATTTCATTTCAGAAGGGGAAAGCATTTTTATCATTTTTTCACTGTTCTGCATATATAAATTATATAATTGATAGAATAACAAGGTGTAAATAAATGTTTGATCTGCTGCTGGGTCTGCTGCTACAACCAGCAATAAGACACAGACTCAGAGCTCCCCTGCAACAGGCTGAAGCTGAACCTCCAGCTTGTGCCTGCTGCGGTGGTACCCTGCACCCACCAGATTTCCAGTGACTGCTTGAGCCCCACTGGAAACTAGCATTTTTAACTCAGATGACACCAAGGCATATGCATGGATTTTTTTTTGCTCTTCCCTTGTTCAACAGGAACCTCTATTGACACTTCCACTGTATTCCTTCACAGACCTTAATCCTCCTTCCTCAGCTGGGATAATTCCCAGGAAATATGGTGTTCAAAGTCAGGACAAGTGGAAAGACAAATTATCATAAAGAATCGCATCTAATAACCTCTGGGATGAAATCATGTGGCTTTGCACACAGCTCCACAGTTACTTAAATCAGCTTTATCTGCTATACTGGTGGTGGAACAGTCCTACTGTGAAACAACAGTATTTCAGCTTTATGTGCTTATCATCCTTGTTGTTCTCAAATTGACCTAGACAGGTAAGTATTACAGCTCAACTTGTAGATGGATTTTCATGCAGATCCCACTGTGATCAAGTACAGTCAGTTTGATTTTCAACAACACTGCTAGATGAAAACTTACAGCCCGCCTTGAAACAAAGATGAATGGGACTATCTTTGATGTTGCAAGCCCAGTAGGAGGGAAAGTAGATAAAAGGTGTTTATATGCCATCTTCTGCCATTAAAATAATGCACAATGCAAAGTCAAAGTAAGCATTTCAGTTTTAGTAAAATCAGCAGTGGCCTGCAGAAATCTGACAGGAAAAGGTAGACCTCTTGCAAGGAAAGCATAGAAACAGTCTTCCCTATTTGCTTCTCTAAAAAAATGGATCAGTCTAGTGGTAAATTTTCACATGTAGACAGAGACAGCAATAATAAAATCAGTCCTTTTTCATGACAGAAGTGGTAATGATTTTAAAATTAGAATGGAGACCACGAGCAGCAAACACCTTGTCAATTGTGCCTTGGAATTTATACAATTAAATTAAAATACTGGTAAACTAATTAAGTGGTTATCTTAGATTTTGTGCTCCCAAACACTTTGCTTTATAAAATACTTTAGGAATAATAAGGACTTTATAATATCTTTAACTTGCTTGCAAAAGATTTTAGAATGTTAGCAAAAGGAAAGACTCAGAACCAGAAAAGAGCTTTTTCTCAGTCTCATGACTTTGTGTTAACGATTTGGTCAAGATACCAAGGTACGAACATTCCTGTCATTCACATTCTCAGCAAAAATGGTGGCGACACACCAAAAATAACTGAGCATGCACATTTCAACCGGAGACCAGGCCAAGAGACTCCTACGGGAGCCGCTGTAGCACCCCGTGCGCGGGAGGTGAGGGCAAGCCGAGAGGATGACAGGACGAACAGGGAGGTGCGCAGACCCAGCCTGTCACGGGAACCCCTTCTCCACACCCAAAATAACGCTGTTGTCTTGGATGGGACTCACGCGGTCAGTCCTGTAACTCAAGCTGTGGTGCCCGGCTCAAGGTTCGGGTTTCAGATTCTGCTAACGAGGAATGCTGCTGCCGTCGCTGGGAATTTCACTTGAAGAGGATGGAGAGAGAGAGAGAGATATTGTTTTAACCTTTAGAAAACCTAGCCTACAATGAAAGGTACCGAAGAGTTAGGATGCTGGCATACGGCTGCTTGTGTGGTTTTCATTTAGTTGATTTTGTGCACACACTGTAAGACAGTCTTTAATTGCACAATCATGAATAGGATTTGTTGGGTTGTTGGGTTGTTTTTTCTTTTTCCACAAGGTTTGATTCAGTAGTCAATAAACAACTACAAACATAAAACATTAATCAAGTCTGTGTAATGAATGAGGTTATTTTTAGGGAAATATTTATCTCATCGAGACTCAGTGTTGAATTCAGATGTGGATAGGTAACGCCCAGTTTTCTGTCATCCTTAGATTCCCAAAAGGAGTTCTCTGAACTACTGGTGAATACCACAGCCCGGTCATTACTGGTTCATTCGCTGCATTCCAGACACTGGATGCGTGGAAGAGCGGAGGGTGGGTTTGGGAAGGATCCGCAGAAAAGAGCAAGAGGGAAAGCGAGGAGGGGACAGCTGACCTGCACCAGCTCCTGCGGGAGAGCCAAACAGCTGCCCCCAGGCAGCCTCTTCGGGAGCCCGGGCTGCTCGGGGACAGGCGGGGACAGGGCGGAAAGTTCCGGCATGTGTGTTTTTAAGCCCGTGGGTCAAACCGACGGCGCGGTCCCCGAGGGGGCAGGAGACGCTCCCGAGCCGCCGCAGCCTCTCCGGCCTTTGAACCCGACGGCTGCGGTTCTAGCCCGGTTTTCCGCAGGAAGGGAGCCAAGCCCTCCCGCGCCGCCCGCCGCTGCTCGCCAGCTCCCACGCGTGGGCGGCTCCATCCTCGGAAAACGGTACCCGCGACTGTAAAGACACGATATTCCTGTAAGAGACGGGCGAAAGCCGGGGATGGGCTACCCCGGGGCAGGGGTAGGCGGTGCCCCCGCGCCGTCGCCCAGCAAGGGGCTGAGCAGGGGCCGGGAGGGCTGGGGACGAGCTGCCACAGCAGGCGGGCTCGTAAGGAGCCTGGGCTGGAGACGGAACACGTATGAGAGGGATCCTGATGGGATAACTTGTGTTCCCGAAGGAGGGGTACACAACCGTGTTCCGCCTGCTTTGCGCCCGCGCACCACACCCCTCCGGAGTGCCGGGCTCCCTCGCAGCCCGGGGAGAACCCTGCCTGCCCGAAAAACTCCCAAATCTCTTGTAGGCCCTTCCCTTAAGGCATGGTTCATTAATACATAAAGTAACACCAAACAAAGCTTTTTCCTTTGACCAAACAGTCGACACAGCCAGGGGGCTTTCCTTTCGCACCCCTCTCTGCTAAGAAAAAGGCCACTCTCTTTCCCCTGCACCCACCCCCTTGGAAGGGGCTGGGAGGAGGGCGGCTTAACCCTTCTCTGTCTCCTCCACCCCTGGAAACTTTATTAAAGTACCGGGGCCTCTAATTGCCCGGCTTAGTTATACCCCTGAATGAGGAAAGTAAATGATCCATTCAATGGGGAAGGGTTTTTACTAGGACGCAGATGGAAAATTCTTGCTCTGAGTTTGTTGTGTTGGTCCGTATTTATTGATAACTTGACTGCTTAAATAAGACTATATAAATGCACATCATTAATACCTAAGGGGTCTCATAATAGAATAGGACTTACATCTTGCATGCTTCTGACTACTATTACTTACAGGATCCTACAAAAAGACATTTGGAAAACCAAGCACATTTTCCCAATACTTATTGCTTTTGTACTGGGAACCAAGGCAAAAATTCAGTGACAGCTACATTAGTTAAAACCAGAGCATAACTGATTAACTGTATAGCTCTCCCCGTCAGCAGCTAATAGAGTCAGACATTCATGTAAACAGCTGTGAATCTTACTGTGAGGATGTTTGCATGGAGCAAAAAAAAAAAGGGGTTACAAGAAGGCAGGGAAAAAAAAGCTGTCCAATGTAAACCAGAGGAGATGCATCTTATTTTCCCTGTAGTGCTCATTCGAAGATCAGCATGTTTAATTTTGTTAAAAAAGGAGAAGATGTCATTTGCTGTGAGCCCAAGATGTGATCTCCAGGATCGTATTTTAAAATGGAAGGTGTAATCAAAATCTGTATGTTTGCCAGGTACTGGCACTCAAATGTCACAAGATGAGTTTCTCTTCAGTACAAAGTGCATCAATATATTTCCCTCTCTGTAAAACACACGGGTTTTGACATCTGATAGAGCACTAGGGTTTTTTAAAGTCTAATTGATATTTACATTGACCAAGCACTGTCTGGAGATGTTTTCATTAACATTTTTGTTTGACTAGGCTGAAAAAGGGTTAAAAGTAACTATAGTCTCACAGTCAACAGAAAGCTATTGAAATGTTTGATTATCCCTGCAGCAAAGGAAATAGGATAGTAATACAACAGCAACCTCTCTTGGGGTAAAGTCAAGATTTAATAACCTAGGACCAAAGCAATTGTTCAAATCAAGCAAAAGGAAGCACAAAATATTTTTAAGTACAATCTATTTCACTGTGTTTATTTTGATCAAGATGCCCTCAGATAAATAGTCCTCTTCCACAGACAGCAATAGAAATGTCACCACTGACTCCAGGGAGTTCAGGATTGATGCCTGGACATCATGTGGGAACATTAATTTAATATTCCACAAAACAGTGCAGTTAAAGAGTCAATATTTGCTATCCATTCTCCCCCTGTTTTGCCAGTTTTGTATTATTACTATTTAATCAAATCACTATTCTAGGATTCAGGGATGGAAAAGATGCAGCAGATCCAGCAACCAAACTTCCTTTGAATGTAATGTTTCTACTTGGGTTTTTTACTGATGCCTCATGAGCACAATTTTTAAATGTCCCAGGTGATAAGGGCTCCTTAAAGAGCCTTGCTGCATGTTGTAATGGATGTCTGACTATGATCAAATCCTGCTGTTTCTTGCTATGCAGGAAGTCTTTCCAAATTAGTCTAACACCAAGGCCGAGCACTGTGACTAATAGGCATAACTGCACTGTTCATGCTATCTGTAAGGCAGGTTCAGCAGGGAAAATATCAGCACTGAGAACGTGCTTGTTATTCCATGGATAAGAGGCAAAATCTTCATGGGGAAAAAAAAAAAGACAAGGGAATGGATTTGAGAGTTTAAACCTGAAGCATAAATAATAATGCAAAGATGCTTTACTCTGGAGGTACTTTGTCAATAACAACTCCAGATAAACTGAAGGAAAATTAAAAACTCAACACCAGCCTCAGGGGAAAGTACCCGTGCTTCTTGCTTCACATGCTTCTTGACCTGTCAGTGAGTTTAAACTAAGCAGAAGAAGAAACTGTGACCCTCAGTGTTAAATTCTTTGAATCTACAAAAATATATTTTAAGATTGGCTATTAGATTTCACCCAATAACTTGTGTCTGACATAAGCATAATTTCCAGGAATGCTTAAAACCAACAATAAGAGTGAATTAGCCATTTCCCTGGGCAGCATCCTAAAAATGTGTGCTTTCCTCACACATGAATTTGTCTTGTTACAGTTTCTAGCTATTTGTTTAGACTACTCCTTTCCCCACTAGGTTAAAGAGAGCTTCTACACCTCATGTTGCCACCTCTTGAGGGTATTTCCTGTGGTAATCCAGTCTCTTAAGAAATTATATGCTCCAAGTGCTTGTACAACTCTTTTGGATTTCAAACCATACGGGTGGGAGGCGAGGGTCTCTTTTCCATGTTTTTCAAAATTTCAATACCCCTTGAAAAATGAGAGTGCAACAGGACATCATTATTGTGCATGACTACAAAGTTAAGGGAATGGCTTGTAAGGGAAAAATAGGAGTAAAAATATAAATTGAGCAGCTGTGAGAGAAAGATCCCAGAAGCCTGTTGGCTGAAGATGAAGTTTGATTTTGTTGGATGATCACACAGAATTTGTTGTTACCTCTTTGAATAAATACTGCTGTAAAGTTTTCTCATTTTCTTCCTAATACTGGCTGTTAGCTTTCAAGATGTAAAGAAAATAAAATCCTCTTAAAGAGCAAAGAAAATCTCTGAAGTCCCTTTGCAAGAAAGTCAGGAGTGCCCTGTCCTTTAGTGAGACTCAAAAGAAACCTATTGCAGACCTTTCTCTGTGACACCCTGTGGAGTGTAGGTGGACAGCTGCAGCCTCTAGACCAACCTGCCTGGGCACCTGTGGCCAAAGCTCTGCCCTGAGAAGTTCCAACGGGCAGGGAGGTCCCCAGGACTGAAGGGGTTCCAAGGGCCTCCAGGAGTTCCTCGAGATCCTGATGACAGGAGCTGTGGGCTCATCCAGCAGCACCCAAGTGATCGTAGCTCCATAGGTGGATCTTTGGAAGGGAAATTGCACCTGAAAAATTAATGTAAACCTCCTTCCCAGTTTAAAGCAGACATTGGTTGCCAGCGTGGGGTTCTTTTTCAGATTTCACTGCTGGGAAACTATTAATCTCTACAGTCATGTCCATTTACTGTGACACTTGTTTTAGCCTCGGACAAAGAACGTGTTTGATAAAATGAGGGCAATATCTTTTTCGTTTATAGAGGCAATTAGCTACACACTCTCTGTTGTCAGAGCGACACAGCATCAATCACGGGCAGAGATCGGTTTCTTTAAAAGTTAAATTTCCTGCTGTTGGCCCTGCCAGTGTGTTAGTCACATGCATTATGTTTACTTTGGGAAGGAAAATGTGTCTCACTCTGTCAAGGGGAACAAAATGCTTTGGATGAGGGCTTCTTTGTCAAGGGAAGACAGAATATGCTGATGCTTTAGATAAAAAGGGGAGATAAGGTACCTGATTTGCTGCCGCCGCTTTAATCGAGGTTATTATGGCTTATTGTGACACGGTCCGCTGAACTCCATGGGATTGTTGCTTTCTCATGGCACATCTTACTCCTTCAGGATTTTACAGCCACCCGCTCCAACATTAGATTGATCAATAAATCGCCGTGTACTATTTTTGATTCACTAGTGTATGAACCCCAGAGCGAAATATCGCTTCCCCCCTCTAGCATTTGAGTCTCTTGGGCAATTTCGCGGGGTGCAGATTTTTGTCTGTTTTTCTAAACTTCCAGATTTAGCCTCCATGAAAGCCTACCAGCAAGCTAAACACATAAATGCTGCATTTTAGCGGTCTTCTGTGGCCGGGCGAGCCTCAGCGTTAATTTCTTGGCCAATCCGAGGAAATTTCAAGCACAAAAAACAAACAAAAAAAAAAAAATCAGTCAGGGAAACGCGGAGGACATGACAGTCTTTCCTCGCCTTGTTTCAGAGCTCGGCTGGGCTATTGCGCTCCGAGCAGCCGGCGGGGCAGGTCGTGGCCGTGCCGCGCAGCGCCAGCCGCCATCCCTCAGCTCCTCTAAGCGGGGAGCGGGGAGGGAAGGGGGAGGCACAGGAAATTGGTTTGATTTTGAAAACATTTCGCTGCTATTCCGGCCGGCTCGGTGTAGGCTCGGGGTCTCCAGCCGCCGTGAGGGCACGGACGCTGCGCGGTGGAGCCACCCCGCCGCAACCGCCGTGCGCGGCGCTCACAAATCACCGCCTAAAACACGAGAGGGAAACCTCGTCATGCTTAATGGCCTGTGTGAAGTAGCTCTAGTGCAGATTGTCTTCATTAGTTTCCATCACCACCAGCCCCCCAAAAAACCCATCCCCGGTCTGGAAACGTGAGTACGTCAGCCCTGAATTTTCAGCACAACGATCGCGCCCTCGCGCAGCCGAGAGGCATCCCCGGGCACCGCGCCTGTCTTTTCGGCCTCATTTCGGACGGCAGAAGAGGTGCGGATGGGAGTGTCCCCGGCGAGGTTCGCCGGTGTCCCTCGTCCCGCCGCCGCGTCCGCGAAGCCGGAGTGGAGCTGCGCGGCCCCTCCAGCCCCGTCGCGGGCACCGCGCCCTGAGCGATGCGGCTCCTCGGGGGCTCAGCGCCGCCGCTTCTCTTGGACAACCCTCCGCGCTGTCACCACAAGAGCCGGAGTAAAATCATTGCTCGTTGAGGCTGATGGATGGGGAGGGATCCACGGAGAAGCGCGCACGGCGGCCCCTCCATCCCCCGCTGCCCCGGGGATAGCGCGACGGAGGGGAGCTGCAAAACACCGTGTAGGGGGAGAATTGTCTCCCGTGGCCTTTTTTTCTTTTTTTTTTTTCCTAAATTAAGTTTATTTGGTTTGCTCTAGGGACGAGTGTCTCAGGGCAGGGAGAATATGCTCCGCGGCAACAGCCTGCCGAGAACGTCCCTTCCGGCACCCACGGATGCTCGGCCCGCGGCCCCGGCGCCCCGATCAGCTCCGCTCCACCTCCCACGAAATGGAGCTGCCTCCGTATCCATGTGCGCGGCGGGAGCACGGGGCTTTGGGAGAACATCTGCCCTGGCAGCGGGAAGACCCCTCGCTAAAACTGCCTGGGGCTGGCAGGAACTTGAGCGCCTCACCCCTAGGGCAGGAACACTTGAATGGGCGCTACTTCTCTTTCCCCTCTTTCCCCTTATTTTCTCCCACTCCCACTTTCGGCCAGCGCTCCCAGGCGGGCGGGGAACCCAGTGTAGCCGCCGGTCCCGAGGAATGATGCGTGGGCAGCGGAGCCTGTCAGTACCCCGGGAGGAGCGGGGTGCTCCCCGCCAGGAAGCAAAGCACGAAACGCCGGGGCCGTGGGGGCCGAGGGTCGGCCCGTTAGCAGCGCCGCGGCCGTCGGAGAGGCCGGTTCGGCCCGGGCAGCTCCATCGGCACCTCCCTCGAGGATGCCCCCTCCGCAGCCGGCAGCGGTGGCTGCCCCGGCACCTCTGCCCCCAACAAACCCACTCAGCTGGGTACGAGCCGCGTCTCTCGCGCAGAAAATCACGCCCGCGGGAGCACTGCGCTCTTCACTAACACGCATCGCAAACACTGCGATGCCTTCACGGCAGAGCGGGGGTCAAGGACTGAGACGGCGGCAGCACCGACGGTGTTTCGGAGAGAGGACAGTGGCCGCCCCGTCGGGCGGGAAGGGGCTCCCCGCGCGCAGGGGCCGCAGCCGCCGCCTCCCCGTCCGTTCCACCTTAAGAGATGCTGCCCCTTTAAGGGGCGGTGCCGCCGCCGAGGCGCCGCCGCACCGCCGTGGCCCTGCAGGGGGCGCTGCCGGCCCGCGTTTGGCGGGGCCGCGGCCCG
>WBMZ01013525.1:325000-347931 GCA_013400975.1 Atrichornis clamosus | reverse complement strand
GTTTTTTTTTTTTTTTGTTGGTTGGGGAGGTGTGAGAGGAAGTTTTTTTTTTTTTTTTAGTTTTTTTTTTTTTTGTACTGTAGGCCTGTTGCTAATTAATGTTCCTCCATAAGATTCTGTCGGAGTTGAGTAATGTTTTTGATCTTTATGCCTGATAACTGCATACTTAATGAGATTTCAAAGCTGTGAGTGCAGCTCCCTACAATTATTGACAGATGCCTTTTCTTTGCCATTGGGTTCAGCTTCATAAATCCTCCTGCAGTAATGAGGTTCAGAAGTGCCACCCTGCCAGTGAGCTAATGAAAGAGGGGGGGAGGGAGGGAACAGCTCATGCCTGCCTGACACATTTTTTTCCTTTAAAATTTACTATGCAGATGTCAAGCTGTGGGACGATTACTTCAAACATGCTAATTTTTATCTTGCTTTTGTGTCAAGCCTGCATGCCATTTTTCCCCCCCAATAATAAATAAAAATAGAAACCTCAACCTATTTAAATTTTATCATGGATCATAACTATTGAAGACTTTGATATATGTGTGTTCTTTTGCAGTTTCCAGTCAGTGGAGCAGTTTTTTGAAATCGGAAGGGCAGAGAGAGGATAAAAAAAAAAAAAAAGGGGGGGGGTGGAAAAAAGGCAGCAAGCTGCCTCGGCCGCACGTCGGCCTGCCCTAACCGTGCACTTGAAACATCGGAGATTTCATTTTAGAGTTCTGAAACTAAATCCTGGTGGAGAATAGCCGCACCATGCCAAACAGTCGATTTCCTTTTCAGCAGAGCCATACATCACTGACCCACCCTTCCCTCCCGACAGAATGACATGTGTCATTTATCACCGGGCCCTGCCAGAGCGCGGGGGGGCGCGGGGGCCGCTCCCGCTCCAGCACTGCTGGATGTTCTCCGACCGGCCGGGGACAGGGAGCAGGGACGGGAGCGCCCGGCTGTGCTGGGGCCACTGGCACAGTGACTGAGGAGCCTGTGTGCTTTCATATTATCTGCTAAGTCGCCTTGTGCAGCCCCCTGAAGATTTTCCCCTCCTGGTTTCTTTCTCTCTCACTCTCTTTTTATTTCCTTTTTTTTTCCCCCCCTTTTTTTTTTTTAAGTTTGGCTGTTGGGACAAACTGGCTGACACGTATCATTCAAGCAGCTCCAGCTTGCTGGGGGTTGTGTAAATGAATCTGGGAGCTCTTGGTTTCACATGATTCAAACGTGCATTATTGAAGATGGATGTTCCTTAAAAAAAGATTGATGATGGATATCAGGCTTATAGTGCCATTTATCATTTTGAATATTATTTAGACTTGCCGTGTAAAGCTGTAACTTGAGAGTTGGATGAGCTGGGACAGAATGGAGGCCTCGGCGTGCACGTTGTGATTGATGGCTTTGCTTTCTCATTGTTTGTTACCAGATACTCGCCGGTCATTACAGGAGTGCCTTACAATTGTTTTAGGGGCTGGATTTCCGTGTGTGTATGTGTGTGTGTTTGTACGACGGGGAGAGGGACGGGCAGAGGCAGAGTTAAGTTTTTGGGGAGAGCATTTCAATAATTGCAAAGAATGTAGACAAAGCTGTGGCCCGTGCAAGGGTACAGTCAGTCTTTTGCATGAGCACAGAGATTGCCGTGTGTAACACTAAAATATAAGCAGGAGTGTAGCTGATCCAGTGTAATGTTGTCAGGCATTGACAGTTCCAGTATAAAAATGTGCTTGTGGACAGATGAACACACTCCAGCCTCCTTTTGCTAATAGGATGCCCTTTTTTTTTGAGTCCCAAATAATGACAAAGAAAACAAAGTTCTAGGACATCATTATTTCAGCATTTAGATTTCTTTTCCGCCCACCCTCTTCATGCAGGGTTGTGAGTCTTTGAGTCTTGGTGTTCACTCCCAAGTGTCCAGGGTGCTCCTGGAGGGTGGATAGCCTGGCTGTGGAAGTGGTGAGGGCAATCCCTTCCCTCTTTGAAGCACTTTTGCTGGAACCAGGACACCCCCACCTGCTGGAAGAATTAAGGAAACAGCTTTTTATAGGCAATTATCTCTTTCCTTGGAAGCACAGGCAGGGATTTTCAGGAGGTAGGCACTCCAACAATGGAGCAGCTTCAGCAGTAGGCAATGCCAAAACTTTAGGTGCTGGAGTGTTTGTGCACAAGCTTCTTCAGGCAAGTGCAATACCCAGCCCAGTTAAACTTGTTCTGAGCTGACAAACTATTGACTGTTCCTTGCCTGGCACATCCTACAAAAATCAAATGATTTATAGGAACGGTAGGTAAAATTAGATGAGAATGACTGCATTGATTCAATCTTGAACTTGCACAGGTAGATGGTATTTTTGAAACACTACTTGTCACGTCAACTTTTTCTTTGATTGTGGGATGCCCTCCTAGTGAGAGGGAATCACAACAACTTTTAAGAAACATTTAGGTTAAAACATGCTTCTAAAAGCCGGCAGGCACTTTATGTAAGTTTTATAGAAATGAATTTTTCAGAAATCTAGTTAGTTATTCCTTCTGCAAATTCAGTTCCATTTACTTTTGGTACACTCAGTTGTCAAAAGTCAGGAGAATTCAAGTTTATACCCTTCATTCAAGTCCAACACCATGCAGAAACTCTGAAAAAACATAATATTTTCTATAAAGCCTTCAACGGTATAAGGTAAAACTTTGCTCTCCTACTCCTGCACTTGTGTAACAGTAGGTAATTGAAGTACAAGTGCCAATTTGCTGTAACAATTGTAAACACACCTTGATACAAATGGCATCATTGCATTCTTACTGATTAGAAAACTTTGCTATTAATAGACACAAAGTCCATTTCAGGTGTAATTGGTAAGGAGCTGAGTGCACTCATGGGAAGAAACCTTGTTTTGTTTTTTGTTCGCTTTTATTCTTATCCCTTTTTTCAGTTTTATAGCTGGAGACATGATTTATTGCAGCCATCCATCTTTGGGGCTCATCCATCACATCCTGGTTGCTAGGCAATCATGGCAGCAGCTGTTTGCTTTGAATCAGACAGAAAAGTTGTCAATCATCAAAGGCAGGTGAATAGCATTAGAAACACGCTATTGTCAGACGGAATAATTAATCAAAGAGAGAAAAGATAATTAAAAAGATATGACCCTTGCAAGTACTTGCTCTGGGTTGCCTGGAAAAAAGAAAAACTGCCTGGTCTTTTCTAGACACTTAAGCAGCTGAGGGCTGATAAAATATGCACTCTGCAGTGCATAGTTTTTAATTAATTGAAAAAGGTTCAACATTCAAAGACGATGCTGGAGAAAAGTCTGATTATGAGCATAAGTAATATTTATTGTTTGCATGAAAGGCTTGACATGGAGTTCTAACTTTCTGTCACAAATCTCCTGCATGCTTGCACTAAGCCTCTTTCAGCGTCACTATCTTCCCTGGCAGTGACTGGAGTGTGTGGTTAGTCTGTCCAAGTGAGGGTCCTACGGCTTTTATCCAGCCTTTTCATCCTGGGCCACCTTTCCAGGGTATTGTCTCCTTGGCTATCCTGTGCAGCACCGTCGGAGTGCACGGGCTCTGCCGTCAGCAAGGCAGGCAGAGCTCGGTGAGGCTGCAGCAATCCCTTCCTTTGGTACAGGAAAGGTGTCGAGGCAGCACCTATCGCATTTCCAATCACCCCGTGGAACAACAGGCTCTTGTGAGCCCGTTCCTGAACCTGATTTTCCAGCAATCCTATTATTTGTAGCTGTAACGATACTAAGGCTGCTACAGAGCCGCGTTTCCAACTCCTCCAAGTTTGGGTGCCCTGGCAGTGGGTGCAGCAGAGCACACCCAGCACAAGTGTACACAGGAATGCACTTCTGGGTAGCGCAGCGCTGACCAGTGCTCGTCGAACAGCTGGGCACAGCTTGTACTGCTGCCAGCAGAGCAGGGGTGAGTGCTGCAGCTGCCCCAAAGCTGGGTATCTCGGGCTGTAGCGTGGCACAACATCTCCGGGAGAATGGAATGTCTTAGGATTGATTGTTGGGCAAAGTGCTCCTGTAGTCCAAAAAATCCCCAGCTTTGGTGTTTGTTCACGCTTAGAGGATAAGATGTGGATATACAGATCACAGCAGAACACAAGTGTGGTGATTGCATTAGTAGTGTTTCTTTTTTAAAAAAAAAAATATTCTGGAAGTAGTGATGCAGAGGTGGCTGCTGTGCTCCCCCTCTGTATTTTTTCATTTTTGATTTCATACTTCCTTTACAAACAAAGAAACTTCAAGTTCATGCTGCCAGGAGAACAAACCCACTTACTTTTAATACCAAAACTAGATATTAGTGTTGATTATCAGCAAGATTTGCAAGGATACATGCTGTGAAATACTGGGAATTTAAATTGCAGACTGAAAATCTTGCACACTGTTACTGCACACACCGTCCTCTTCACACTGGCTGATGTCTTGGAGTGTTCTTTACACAGTTCTTCGCAGTGTGTCACAAGCAACTCCTCTGCTAATTGTGTGTAGCCTGTATCACATTTTCTGCTCTCACACCCTGTTTCACTTGTAATCATTCCAGTATTTACTTAGAGGAGGAGAGAACACAGCTAAGAAGGAAACGGGGTGCCATCTGAGTGCTGGGTACGACACATCTGCTGCATGGAGCTTTTCTTCCAACACTGGGAGCAGGAAGCTCAGCCTGCAGCTAACTTGGATGACTTGGAGAAATCTGTATCCTCAAGTAACATTTCATATTAGTGATTCCTCAGAACGTCATGTTCACCAAAGTTTGTGTGAGAAATAAAAAAAAAATCTCTCTAAAAGCATAGTATTGCTTATTAGCATTGGCTTTAGAAATATAATTTGTGCCCTGTGTGACCAAAGTCAGCACCTGCCTTGGCTGATAGCCCAGCATTTTTATGTAAAGTTAGGATGTTGTCTGGAGTTGCTGGCAGGTATTTTTTTGAGTTGGACTAACTTCTTTTTTCGTCTATATGTAATGATAATTTAGTCTGACATATTACTGCCATTTTTTGTCATAGGTGAGTGGGCCCTGTGCCTGTACAGGGCGAATGGGGGGATGGTTGTGTGCAGGACTGCAGTGCTTTCTCTAGCACATTTCTGTGGATTAAATAAATGTGGGATAGCCATACCAGCATGGGAACTGACATGTTTATGGCTATAGAGCTCTTTCCTTCTTTGCTGGGATGCGGATTTGTCTCCTTTTCACATATCAACACCTCTGATACCTTTTCAAGGATTTGCTGTATTTCAGATCTGCTGATCACCGTTTTATTTACTGGTAGGGGAACTGTGGCAGTGGTTCCCTAATGGAGGGATATATAGTGCTGACATCAAGGAAATGTTGGCTCAGAGACATATGGATAGACGGCTGCATGTTGGAATATCGGTGGTTATTGTTACTCTGATAATTACTTTTTAGCAGACTATATATGAAAGTTCACTGTGGTAATGTTTCCCTCTGCTCATCAAGGTGGGATGCACCTTTTCCCTCATAGTTTTCCCAGTCTCTGTTCCATGCATGGTGTTGAGGGAAGACAGTATAGCTGCTTCCCATTTACAATATTTATTGATTTACAGGTGAAAGAGGCGGGACTCTATGAAAGGATTTTTTCTGTCCTAGCTCCTTCCTCATCCTTTCCCAAATACAGGTTGCTTTTGCAATTGTATAAGGACAACTGTTTAGAAAGTTGAAATAGCTTGGTACTGAACATGCTAGAGCTGGACTGCCTTTTTGTTCATATGAAGTGTGCAATGGACAGAATATGTCAAACATTAACACCGACACAGATAGTAAACTGTTTTGCTTTAACTGGTGGAAGAATGTGCAAAGGGAGTTTAAAATAAACAGTCAAATAACAATCAAGCATTTGCCAGTGTTTAACTCACTGTGTTGAGTAGAATGTAGTATCTCAGTAGGAACCACCGAGTTACATGATATCTGTATACTGAGAAAAATATCTTGAGGAAATATATATAATGTGCTTGGCTGAACTATGTCCTGTGCTTGGCTGAACTAAGTGTGCAGTGCTTCCCTCAGCCTGGCACATGCCCCTGCCTATTCCAGGCTCTTACACTGCAGCTCCCCAGTAGACAGTCCTCAGGTCTGCCCTCTCTGCCAGAGATTCAGGGTATTTCTCACTGGCTTTAGAGTGCGCTGTGTCCGTAAAGGATGGAGGACGTGTTTGCTTTTGAAGATTTCTGATATGAGAGAGACTTTTTATTCCACATTTTTAAGGTTAGTTGCCCTTTTTATACCTCTCAGTGTCGCTTGCTGCTGCATCTCTTACATGCACAGTGATTTTAGGGTTTCAGTCTTACCAGTCTGTGCAGTGAAACAGAAATATTTCTTATCTCTGGTTTTCAGTTTGTCAGCAGTGTTCTTAAGAAAAGTCTCCTACAAACTAAACCTGAAGCCTGGAAGATGTCTTGGTGTTCTCTAAGTGACCATTCTTTGGTGTCCAAGCCACGCTGCAGTGAAATGCATAAAATACATTTTTATGTACTTACTTATATGATATAAAGTACCCTGTTTTATTCAGCATATTTCCTAGGATATGTCTTCAGAAATGACTGAGGTAAAAGATAATGGTTTTACTGTCATAGGTGCAGGATGACTAACTCATGCCAACTGATAATCCAGGAGCAGAGCCAGATGGCCTTGGAGATAGGGAATCATCAGATAAAAGCCATCAGACAGGGTACTACTTCAGTCCCTAGGGTAAATGTGTAGGAAGGAGCAGGGTTGGAAATGCCTTCAGGAGAAGGAAGAGGAAGAGCTAGTACCATGCAGAAAAAAAGACTGATAGGTAGAGATCCAAACCACTGTATGGTCCCCAAAATAGAAATATCTGAATTCATGTGTTACTCTCATTCACTTACCTTCAAAATCCTATACACGCTGTGCTGTTGTTTTAGGGTTAAACATATGCTTTGCTTTCTAATTAACCCCTAAATCCCTTTGCACTTACTGTATGAGTTTAGTTAGTTCAGTCATAAGAGTACAATTCTGATAACCACGTTAACCTTGTGAGTAAAATGGAGAGACTTAAACTAGGTGGACTAAACTGGGTTGGACTTGTTGAAAATTTTATTGAAAGAATATTTGAAAAGTAGTAGGCAGAACTTGAGACAGCAAAGATAGTGTGTGAGTGGTTTTATCTCCTGAAATGTATCATTTACCCAGGATACCTTGTCTTCCTTTGTTTTTGCTCTGGGCCTGCAATAAAATGCTTCCTATCTATATTAGTTAGCAAATAGTCCAATGTAATATATGAGAATAGTGGTGCATTATTTCCTCACGCTTATATGTTTTCTGTGTAAAATATTCTAGCAGCAGTGAAATCTTGCTATGTGATTGCATTTCATTTCGAGACGGTTAGCTGAATAAGCAGGAGGACAAGCAAGCAGTAAGCTGAATGAAGGAAAAAGAAATAAAATTTTACAGCACATTCTTGTTGTAGGAGTGTGCAACACAAAATCGTGTGACTCAAATGCTCAATCTGGTCTTCATGATTAAGCAATAAACAAATTACAAAACAAAGTTATCATCCTTTAGAAACTTGTGCTCAGTCGTGAAAAAGTGAGGTATTTAACATTTCTCAAAGGAAAACATCATTTGTTACTTGATGTTCACTGGTTGTGTTTTTTAGTTGACAATACCATGTGTTTGCACTAGGCTAAAATTACAAACTTTTTTTATAGACACTGCAGACATTTTATATAGTTGATTTGCTGAATGTTGATAAAAGGAAACAAAACAGTTAAATTCTGTGTTAGAATGAGAGGTGTGCTTTGTTTTAAGGACTGGAAGATACAGTTTCATTACACTTGATGTGAAGTAGTTTGCTTTGCCCAAGTAGAAATGTCTTTGTGTGTTGCATGTTTGTGTCACACCCGATGTAATGGAGTTCTGATCCAGCAGCGGGTCTTTGCGCAGCCGTGCTGCAAACATATAATATCAATGCTCTGAAGTCCCCTAAATTCTGCTGCTTACATCCAGCAGAGATGTCCCTGTGTGGTTTGTTGTGCAAAATCTATGAGCATGTAATAACTGTTGAAGTCAGTCAGATCACTGGTGTTTGCTCTACTTTCCAGACATGACTATCACCCTCAAAAGCTTTAAAACAGCAATTTCTTAACCTAAGGAGTTTGCACTGTTAGAATTGGGATCTTGGCTGTGGTCAGTGTGGGACCTCCCTGCATGGAGAAGGGACAAGTGCCATTCTTCCTTGGGTCTGCAAGAGTTGCCGATGTGGCTGTGAGCAGTGCCAGTTTGTAGTGTGGCTCAGGAGCTGAGGACCAGGCAGGAATTCAGTCTCTTCAGGGATTATATTTATCAGAGCTTGTAAGGAGCTTGGAACTCCCCCTGAGCTCCCGGGTTTGGTGTGGATGTGGCACTGCTCTGGTCCTGCACAAACCCCTTGCCCCATCACAGCTCCATCCAGCCTGTGTGGGGAAGGGCTGCTGGGTCGCGCAGACCTACACGTGAGGGCCCATCTCTGAGAGGGGTTGGGCTGAAGGCAGTGCCCCTCGCCCTACCTACAGCAGCAGCTTTACATCGGCTGGGCAGGCGGGGCAAGCAGTAGGGCCGTGAAGGGGGAAAATGAACTCGCATGGGATGTCCTGGGGAGCGTCAGTTCCTGTCCTGAGCCTGCTTCCATGTCACAGAATGCAGGACATAAATGTGGAGGGAGCCTCAGAGAGGCTGGCCAGGTCAGCCTGTGCAGCCGTGCCCTTCCTGGACGACACGTGTGGACATCCCAGCACTCTCCAGGCAGTACCTTCCAGGGTTCTTGCTGCGGGTGGATGCTAGCCTGGCCTGAAGAGCTTCCCGAGGGCTGCTGCTCTTTCAGGTATTCCACAGACTGACTTAGCTGTTGATAGCTTGGAGCAAAGGTTTGGTTTGGAGTAAGCCATGGGCAGTGATGCTTCCAGTGTTCATTCATGTTAAGACCCAGTCCAAAGCCCACTGAAATAAAAAATGAATCTTTTACTGACGATAAACTTTAGTGGGCTTTCACTGAGATCCGTAGTGCCACTTTAAGCAACAGAATTTCATCTGTGTTACCTGATAACTTATGTTGTTGGTGTAGTATAGATACAGATTCTGGTATTCGGTTCTTGGCTGGGTTCTCAACTCGTCAAGTAATTTTTTTTTTGTGTAAGGATTTGGGAGTAGATGCTGAGCAGTTGTTTCTTTTAAGAGGAATGTAGTGTAATACTAATGTCTCAACCAGGAATGGAGATTTTGTTTGATGGCATTCAATCAGGTGAAGTATTTAAATCTGTTTTAAAATAATTACACAGTTGCTAATGTGATGCCAAGAAACTTTTGTTAATATTCAGAATAGTAGTAAGTTATAAATAGACAATATTATCAGTCAAGTGTCTGTAGCAATAGGTAACAGCATGGTGTAAATTTGTCTGTTGATTCTATTCTAAAAACACACTCTTCATCTTTACTCTTTCAGTACAAAATTACATCTCGTTATGGATAATATGTCATGTCTCCCTAAAAATGTGATCTTGATTTTTATCCCATGATGATACTTTATTCAATAAATCAAAATCTTCCTCAACAGTTAGCAAGCAACTTATTTAATGGTTATGTCTGAAATGTTGATACAGGGAATTTAGCAGTTAACAGTGTTTATACATTCCAGAAGCATTAACAGGTTAGGTTGTACTGGAATCCAGTAAATATCCATGAAACACGTGGGAGAACGATACACTATGCAGTGTCTCAGCGCTTGTCTCCCAGACATCTCGTGAAATACCAAACGTAAGAATAAAGTTTATAATGGTGATATTGTCAGGAGCACAGGTTGTCTGTTATCACCGAAAAGGAGGGAGCAAGGCCTGCTGTTTAGACTGCGGCAGGAGAACACTACAGATGTTCTTATCTTCTGGAGATAGTTTTGTACTGAATCAGTGGGTGTTACACATTCTTGTGTGTGAAAAAAGTGCTCTTCACCTTCTGAGTATTTCTGAAGAAAATAAAAGGAGGAGAGTGTTTGTATGTGTCAAGGTTGTTTCCGATTTCTACAATCAAACTTCAGCAAAATATCCCTGGTAAATCTGTAATTTTCTCAGTAGCTTTTTGCCTTTGGTTGCTGGTTTTCTTTTATTGCTGTCTAAAATGGACATGCTGCTAAAATGAGTAAAAAATGCCATTTGCTAGCTACAGTCTGCATGCTCATGGGCAGTCACGTGCTGGCTGTGTTGTACCTGATCTGTTTAGCAGCTGTAGGGTGGGTAACCCTAAAGCAAGCTAGGACTTCTAAAACTACTACTGATTTTTTTTTTTTTGGTCTCTTCTCAAATAGATGACATTTTCTCAAAACACATCTTCAACAGAGTTTTTTACTTCTGTTCCTTGTGACAAAACATGGCAAAGAAAGACAGAACATAAATTACAGCTGCAGTTCTTGAAGTTTGAAGTTGCATTTTAGCCACACTACACTTGTCGTTATTATTTATCATTATTATCTTTTGGTGCTTGTATGTATGCAAATTACATTAAAAGTAAGATCAAGGCATTCATGAAATATTGGTGACATAAGTGGAAAAAAGAAGAACAACCTATTATGAGATACAAAAAATAAAAAAGATGTTGCCTTTAATTTGACAGTGAAGTGAAACCCAGCAACTGTATAACATGAGAATATTTTAAACAAATATTTCCTTCAAGCTTTGCAGTGGCCATGCCCTCGATGGCATCTCCAGTCTGTCAGCAACTCCATTATAAAATCCTCTTACGAGGATGCAGCTCTAGATTGTTACCTAAATCTCTGTTATTTGGAATGTTGTATTATCTTGCTTTGCCTGAAAGCAGGCACACTTCTTAAAAGAGCTACTTGTTCAAACTATTTTTGTTAACAAATTGTCATAAATACATTCTTTGATATTCAGATTCTCCTACTTTCTGGGCCGTCTTATTAAAAACAATTTCACAAAAGCTGCCTTCGGTCAAAAGTGTCTGCTAAATGCTGGTATTTTGAAGTTTAAATAGATCATCGTACCTTACATAGTAATATATTTATTTATTATATGTGTCTTTAATGGATCCGAAACTTGAAACTACAGAGCTGAATTCAGACATCAAAACTAGGAATACCTGGTTTAAGAAAGCCTAACTTTTGATACACATACATGCATTTTTTCATGGAAGAAATTCCTGCAGTGAGAGACTAAGTTCTTGAAATTAGATATATTAATAATATGTCAGTCTATGTACTGAACTAATGATTTTTCAACATAAATTTTATGAAGTGTAAGGGGTACTCAATGAAATACATAGTTCCCTTACTGTAGTCTTTTAAATTTTTTGCTCTCATTCATATTCATTCCTTAAAAAAATGTATTTCAGGGCTGCCTTACACACACTGTGTATCCAGAATATACAGTTTTTAGCACAGATACATGTTCATAAGTCTGTTCCTTGCCAGCCAGAAGAGGCTGGGATCTTAGGAAACAACAGTGTAATCTTTTTTTTTTTCCTGAGACAGAATAAAACTGCTTGGAGAAGTAAAATTTAGGATTAAATGGGTTTTTATTGACCCCAAAGTTTTGAAGGAATCGGGAAGAGGGAATCCCCGTCTGCACCCGTGCGGCTGTACCAGAACATTTGATCATTATATTGCCAAAGCAGCCTGAATCCCAGTCAGGCTGGCGCGTGTGGGGAACTGGCAACCTCTGAGCTTGCCAGGAGGAACAAGGCTTAGAATATCTGTGCTTTTTTGTTTGTTTGTTTTGTGATTGTTTTTTGGGTTTTTTTTAATAGTGAGTGCTATGATTTTGAGCTTCCCTTTTCTGACATTGCTTTGGTACTGTGTCCAGTTCTGGGCTTAAGAAAAAAAGCTCTACAAACAATGCTGTGAATTAGGAATTCCTGAATTTTCTTGAAAGGGAAATCAGAGTTTTGCATACCTCAGTTTTCAACCCATGAAATGGAGCAGGGGGGAATATACTTTGCTTCACAAGAGAATTCTGAGAATTAATGCTTACAGTGTACAGCTTTGTAATTAGACTGTGGTATATAGGTGATACTTTTGAGGTGGACTTTCTAATTTAGTTTTTGTTTTGCTGTATGTGTTTGGCCTTTGCTATGATCTGGCAGTATGTTCTTTATTATTAGTCAGTCAATGTAAGAGAAAGGCAGTTAAAAGAAAAGGAACTTGTATTTTAAGTTGATGAAGGAAGGAATCTCTTTTTTAAGTCTTACAATCCAAAAACCGAAGTGGAAGTTAAACAGCTGCCAAGAAAAAAAGAATCACCTTAATAGTCAAGTTATTCTAAATTAAAAAGGAAAGAAAACAAACAATCAAAAATCCTTATCAAGTTCTTTGGGAAACAGAAAAGGAGGAAAAAGTCCAAGGAAAGCCAAACTGGCTAATGTTGCAGTTGTCACAATTACTCATATCCTATGCTAGAGCTTGAGGAAGCTAGGTAAAAATGAGCCAAAACTGGCCTTGGATCTCATGGGTATGGCTTCTGCTCATGTCACTGTTTGCATGTGAGTCTCAGTTTCAAATCTGGCCTTGCTCTTCACAAAAAGCTGTGTTTAATCACGTAGTTCTGAAATAGAAGAGGAAGGGGTTCTGCATACTGTATAAGTACAGAAATGATTTGGGGGTTTTTTTCAGCTGTATGGAGAAAATTACAAGGCATATTTTTATTAATTAAATTATGTCATATTGTGGTGCTTGATTTTTAGACAATTTCATGAAAATACTTCTCCTGAAATGATTTCAAACTATACTCCTTAGTATATTCAATTAAATGTTCATTTTTTCAGGCAAATAGTGTGACCCTGATTTCTCTAGCTACCTCACTGACTGCATTGAGACTACTTACATGATTGCTGGACAGGGTCTGCTCCTCTGAAAATTATGCTTCACGGACAACATACTCCTCTATATTTTGCTACACTTTATGTACTCATCTAAAAGAAGCATAGTTTGCATATCGTGATAGAACAATCTGTCTAATTGTACAGAGAAAGAATGTGTATATACATGTGTGCAATGCTTTGTAACAGGGTCTTTACTAGGTACCTGTGTAATTTACTTAGAACTGAACCCCGTAATTTGCCATTGTCCTGGAAGTAATCTCAATATTCCAGCTTGTCAAGTGCTTTGGATACTTGGCATTTCAGTAATTGCTGCATCATGGGCAAGTTTTTTTACTTCTCATAAATACCTCTCAATTATGCCTCTTGAAACCCAAGTCAGTTGAGAAACAGTCCAAAAAAATCGGCCAAACTTTTTTAGACTCCTAAGTAGCTCTGATCTTAATTAGCCTTAGCATTTGTATGTGAAAAGAGATATTAAGTAATTTTATAGCATATATTATTTATAGCATTTTTTTCTCCTAAATCTTAACACAGTTCTGTGCATAGGCATTTGACAATAATCCCATTAAAATGGTTAAAAACATTCCTAAAGTGATTTCTAGACAACCCTATGGTGTCCATAAAATACAAGACAATGTGGTTTAGAAGAGAAGTTTTGTCATACTTGGTTGAGCTGATTCCAACACCCATGTGTGGTTTTTGATCAGGCACACCAGTGCCCACTCTGTGTATACTGAGTTTCTGGTTTTCACAATCTTTTTCCCTCAGCCCTGTGTGCTGATTATGTACTGGAGAGCAGTCTTTGTTCCATTGATTTCTGTCTGTCTACCAAAGGATGAAGTTTGCTCATCTCACACACACGTCTGTCAGTACTGCACCAAGGGTCAATCCCACGAGAGGCAAATTGAAGAAATGAAAACAAATAAGTTATAAAATAAAGTGACAATAATGTGCAGTAGCATAAAGATTGCTTTGGGCTGCTTTTGAGAAAGACAGCTAATGACTGGCCCCGTTGGGTGGTACGGGAAGGGTGCGGGCGGAGAGGATGGCAGAGGGAGCTGGGGCAGCCGTGGGAGCACGGAGCTGCCTCTTCCTCCTCTTTCCACTTATGTCACCTTCTGGTGCTGGGCAGGTCTCCGTGCAGGCAGAATTCTGTGTGCTTGCAGTGGGTAGCTCCTTGTAAATCAGATTATCACGGGGAGTGAGTGGAGCACTGTGTGCCAGGGTGCCAGAATCAGGCCCGGGAGTGTTACTGAGTTTCACAGTGTTCTGTGTCACTGCAGACATTAACTGATGCTTGGGAATCTTTCAAATTCCTCTGGGAAAAAAAACCCCAAAGCACCAAACAAAACCGCTGCAGAATATTTCAAAATGCACTTTTTTTTTTTTTTTAAGAAAGTTTTGTTTTTCAAACAAATGATCCATGCATTAGAATGTCCATAACAAGCACACATGTGAGAATATATTTTCACAGACAACTGGCAGTGTGTGTGTTTAACATCTACAAATCCTGGCCTAATGCAGCTGAAGCATTCAAGTCTCTTTTAAGATTGTAATTGAAGTAACATGATATAAATGTAAACTTTAGCTTAGAGCACACAGAGCATACAAGACAGTTTGACACCTTCATTTCAGCAGTAAGAAATTACCATTGTCTCTTGTTTCTTGCTTCTAGCTTATATGACCAAGCCAAAAAGTAATTACACAATTAGGGTTGACATACTGGTTCCTGTAATATTTCTTGCTGTAGTTTTTTGGTGGTTTATTTCTACTTCAGATTTTCCAGTCCTTTGTAATTCATACCAAGATGTCCATTTTCATTGCAACAAATTTACTCTTGAAGATTGCAAGTCTTGCATAATTTAATGATGAAAAGGCAGCATTTCATTTTCTCCAAATGTAGTTATTTGTAGATTAAAGATAAACATTTGTGGAGCTAATATGGTTTTTGTAAGAATTTTGTCACCAACTTGAACAGTGAATTGTTTCGTAAAGGAATGGAAAAGTGTGTAAATAATTACAGGATTATGTATTTTAAAAAGGATGTGCAGTAATGTGCGACTGCTGGTCAGGAAGGGAACCACTCTCCATAGGTCAGGTAACACCTAGTTTGCTGTATGCTGCATGTACAGATTGGGAGCAATTGATGTTTTTCCAGTTCTTGAGGACACTCAGAAGTACCAGTCAGTGTCTCTCAGGGCCAGGGGAGCCCTCGGTCCAGCTCCAGGTACTCACCGGGAGCAGGTCAGGTGCAGTGCAGCCCTGCCACACACCCCATCCTTGGCTCAACTTGTTTCCCGGTCTGCTCCTTGTTTCTGGGGTGTGTAATGCAGTTTTAGAGTCCTGCAATTCTGTACCTTAAGACTTGCCCTCTCCAGGAATATTCTGGGACAACTGTGCATTATTTCTTGCTTAACTATGTAGTTATGCCTGGGACTTGTCCAAGATGATGTAAAAGCAGTGCTATATGGTATTGTTATCTGTTCTCTGGGGCTTTTTGATTTAACTAAAATCCCCACCATCATTCTGTGCTTTTTGACCATTTCTGTGCTGTATCTTAATCCTCAGAACAGAGTGATGATGGGGCGGAGCTCCTGGATGAGTTTAGGTGCATCTGCTGCAGATTCAAGTTGTCCATTGCCGCTGCAGCTACACTGGCTGTTCAGATAGCTGGTCATGAGGTTTCCTTGCTTTTGATCCAGACACGGGAGCTTCATCTCATCTTGGAGCCGAGTCTGTCATTATATAAAATACAATGGAGGGCTGGGAAGGAAGTATAGTGAGTTTGCTGGTGACAAGCCAAGTGGAGGGGGGTTGCCAAGTATTAATCATTTGTATAAAGTTGCATCCACTCTTCAGCCAAATGAATCTGTTCTGCCTTGGTTTCTCACAGTGACAGCATCAAGATATTAGTAGTTTTATAACTGAGTTGTCTTTTTACATGCTCTTTAAATTCTTTCTATCACCTTGTGTGTCAGATACCCTTAGGAAGGGGCTTTGCACCTCCTTGAATTTCTGTGTGCGGGTTTCCCAGTTAGGGCAGATTATATACTTATAAGTCTAAAATAGACTTTGTGCTCTTTAAAATGAAACCTTCCTCTCCCAGCCCTCCTCTCTGAGATGTCACTGGGTTGCAGTATCTTCTCTGCAAATCAAGGCTTGTGACTTTGAGCAGCACTGTGTTATGGGGAACATTTCTACAGGGAAAGACAAAAGGAGAAGGATGCTTCTTGTAATGGGCTACTGCTGTTTCAGCCAGTTATTCTTTTAACTAGAAAATGAGAGTACACATAGAGGCTATTAAATCATTACTTACGGCATGTACTTCTTTCTCTAAACACAGACAAAACATGGTTAAGAGGTACCAGAAAAAAAACTTTCTCTAATTTTGAAATTAAGTGCAGGATGTGAGGTATCAAGCAGGAACTGTGCACAAAGTTGTATTTTTTTTCTGATGGAGTTTATACCAGCATTTTCCTTAATTATTCTTGATGTTTTGCCCATTATACCATTAGCTTCTTCAGAGGACAAAGATAAGTTGCCAGTATCCACAAGAGCGAAGTGTGAAAGCATTTAATTATTGATATCTTAGTAACCAAGGTTCCAAAATGACGTTGTCAAAATCCATAATGATCAGACAGAAAATGTATCAGCTTGTTGTTGAAAAATATGTCTCAGACTGTGTGGGATCAGAACATGCACAATCCCGAGAAATTAAACCACCGATTTCCTGCATTTCCACTGTGTAACTGCTTTACCCAGTATTTTCTGCTCTTGGAAATTCTTATTGTTAATGTTCTCCTCATTCTTCATTTTAATTTTAGCCTCTCCTTGATTGTTAATCTAATACATACGTTTCACTAAATGAACTCCTGCGTTTTCACTGGGCGGATCTGTAAATCAGTGAAACGGTCAAGCAGAGTCTCACGTTGTAATGGTCCGTGCTCTCCATCTCTTTAAAATACAGGTTTCATTAACAGAATATAGCTGTTTAATACATATTTTCTTTGTGTCTTGAATTAAGGGCTTCTTTTCTCCCTCATGCTGAAGGCTGTGGGAAGGGTACACAACTCACTGCAGTGCGCAGAATTTCGGGTTGCACCCTCCCGGCGCAGGAGCCAGGGCTGGAGGTGGAGGGTCCAGGGGGAGGTAGAGCAGCACCCAGGAGGAGGAGCAGTGTTATGGTTGTCTGTGCTGCTGCTGCCGTGCTCCCTGCCCGCCTGCCTGGGCGAGAACAAGGGATGGAAAGCCTGCAGGAGAAGAGGGCAGCTCAGGTGGCTTTGCCGGCGTTGTGTCCCGTGGATTTACCCCTGGCAGGCTGCACCGTCGCACCAGGTCAGCCCCTGGAGAGGAGCTCTGTGTGTTGACACCTTCCCCAAGCCAGTGCAGTCTCACAGCCCCCGTGATCTCAGCCACGCCTCGTGTTCCAGGGCAGGGTCTCCCAGGTTCCAGTGGGTTGTTCCACTGAGGTGTTGCTCCTTTTTCCTCTCCTGTGGCAGAGCTGGGATGTGCCTGCTGCGGGGCACGTGATAGCTGAGCCCTCAGGGAACAAGTGAGTTTGTAAACAAATAAACCACAAAACTTACCTGAATATATATTGAAATAATTAAAAGTTACTTGAGTGTATATTTAGTCTACAGCCAAATTAAAAAAATAAAATAAAATTCCCTTGCTGAAGTGCTATTTACCATTAATATATTTAATTAAAAGATACTTCTGTGTTCCATTTTTCACTCTCTCGCAGGTGCCAGAGCTTTCATGTTTATTAATAGCATTAGATCAAATAATGCAGATGTTTGATTTCAGACACTGGGATATGTTGCAGGTTAATCTTTCTAGAAGGGTACACTAACACTATTTTGGTTTCCTTTGTGCCATGAAGTGTTTTATGAACTACTTTCAAAATAGGGATGCTAGCGTAAGAAAAAATTACGTTTCAAATTTGCTTCTGCTTTGAAGGTTTTTTCCTGTTTCCAACAATGGATCTTAATGTGTAAAATATCCCTATAAAATTGTTACATTACAGGGTATGCATTTCACAGAGACAAAGTTATTTAGGATTCTTTTATTCCATGTACTAGAGGTTTTACTTTCTTTATTCAGTGATTTTGCCTCACAGTTTAAATAGCTTCAACGTGGGTATTTAATTTGTGGCGCGGTGCTCTTCCTGAACTTGCTGCTGTTACAGGTACAGAGGGATGCTTACAAAATCAGAGGTCACTGCTGCAATAGTCCTGTGCAGGTACTGCAAAGGTATGTGAAAGGCGTTTCTATACAGCAAGTAGTGCAGCAGGTAACTGGAAATAATTTTTTTTTTTTGCTTTTGGCAAATAATGTTCAAGAACTGTGATTTATTTAAATATTCTTTGAAAAGACCCGAACAGGTAATTGATGATGCCTGTGTAATGTTTAGGGACATCTCATCAGCATTTGTCTTAACTATCCCTGTTAGAATAATACTCTCATAAAATTATGATTTCTTTGCTTTCTTTCCTACTAGAATCTCAGAATCGGCTCATTTATCCAGGATCATTTTTTGCATACCCCCAGAGGTTTACTTTCTTCATGATCTCCTCAATGAATAGCACGATGCACTTTTTGCCAAAAGCAAATATGGCCCTTGTTTATTAAACTTCATCCCTTTTCCCTACCTCTCCAGTTTTCTTTGAACCTGTAGTGTCTGGAAGAATTGTAATTGATGCCGTATGGGTAATGCTTCGTGATAAAGGAATGGGCTGTTCGTAGAATCTAACAGCAGTTATCATTTCTGCATTATTTCTCGTGTTTCCTTTGATGTCCAGTACCTTGATGGAGTGCAGGGGTATTAAAACAACTCTTTATGTCTGAACCTACCATTATTCTTTATGTTTACTGCAGTGGTAACCAGAGGCCCTGCTCACAGCCAGGGTCCCTTTGTACTAAACACAGGATGTGGGCCTTGTCTTGAAGAAGTCACAGGATAATTTAGTCAACATCAGTTAATTTTCTCTAAATATTGCCTTTTTTTCTTGCTCACCAAAAATAAAAACAGTTTATATAACATGACATTGTGAGGTGAGGTAGAATATTTTGACAGTGCCCATTGCCTCAGCAAAACTTGCTGCAGGGTTTTCGTGCCACGTTCAGCAGTTCATTACCTGGCTCTAAAACTCTGGACTGAATGCTGGTAGAAGGCAGTTTGAAAACCCTGCATTGACTGCTCTAATTTTTTAGCCAGTTCTAGAGGATTTTTCTACTCAAATCTTGAAAATTGGGCATTTAATTTACATGAGTCTTTGAAAATATCAACTTCAAAGGGAAAAGGGAAATTACACAAATAAAGGTGGGGTTTATCTGTTTTAGGTGAATGGTTATGTTCATGCAGTTTATAAAAAAGGACCTTGATTTTTATAAACCATCATGTTTCAGTTCTTGCTGTGCAAATTGTTTGAGTAAAGTATGGGAAGTAATTTTATTTTTGATGAAAAAGCTTGGCTTGTGTAAGTGTGGCAGTACAAATTCGCTCATCATTGCTGTTGTCCTGGTAGTGGCTGGCATAGAGTTAATTTTCTTCCTGGTTGCTGGTACGGTGCTGTGTTTTGGAGTTTAGGATGAGAATCATGTGGATAAGACACCGATGTTTCAGGTGTTGCTGAGTAGTGCTCACCAAAAGTCCAGGACTTCTCAGTGTCCAGTGAGGAGGAGCACAAGAAGCTGTGAGGGAGCGTGGCCAGGACAGCTGACCCCAACTGGCCACAGGGATATTCTGTGTCACAGAACATCATGACTAGTGCATAAACTGGGGAAGTTGGCCAGGAACCATGGACTGCTGCTTGAGTACAGGCTAGGGGTTTTTTTGGGTTTTATTTTTCTCTCTCTTTTTGTTGTCTGCCTTCTCACTGCATCATTATTACTATTATTATTATATTTCGATCATTAAATTGTTCTTAATGCATGGATTTTCCGAGTCTCCTCCCATCCTACCTGGGATATGAGCAAGTGGCTGCGTGGTCCTTAGGTGCCCGCTGGGGTTAAAGCAGGAGTGGATTTGAGGCTCATCCTGGGATAGCACTGGAGGCTCCAGTCCTCGCTCGGGAACAGGCAGTGCAGGCAGGCAGTGGTGGGAACCACGCAGCTCCTCCTGCTCTCTCCACACCTTTCACCTCATGGTGAACCTGAGCCACAGCACAGGATGCTGCTTCCCCTGCATTCCTTGGGAGGCAGGTGGAGTGGAACAGGCTGAAATCAGAGTGTTTGTGTTAAGAGCTGAAATCCATGCGATGATGGATTTATCGGTGGTGCTGAGCATCACAGAAAACCTGGAAAAGTTCAAGTGGCGAGTTAGTAAGGACCAGCATTTCCAACAGTAAACATGGGAGCACACACAGATTTTTTGTCACGTTTGTCACACGCTCTTTCTGACATGAGGAGACCACCTGCAGCACTTGCAGATTATGCACACTGTATATTGATTTTTTTTTTTCCTAGGTACTTCCAATATGTCAACAATAACTGCACTTGGGTATCTTATTACTACAGATGATTGCAAAGTTCTTAAGCATTAATTAATTATAACATCCCAATATGAAAGCCAGATTCTGCATTACTATGCAATTCCATTAAAATCAGCAGAGCTGCTTTTAAACCTACAGGGAACTTGACCCAAAGGTGTATAGTGGAGCTTATTGGTTATTGCAGTAATTACAGAGAAAGAGAAGGTGAAAGGGATGAAATGGGTTGGCTGAAGTCATAGAGCAAATCAGAGCTTGGAATAAACTTGAGAATCCTGGCTCTCATCACAGATTTTCTACTGCTGTCTCACAAGCTCAGATCTCTGGTAGAGTTTTCTTAGATTTCTGACATAATAATGTAATTAGCTTTAATAGTAAAAACTATTAATGTTTTAATAGTGTATTTTATTTTTGTGTGGAGCAAACTCTTCAGGCTTTCTGTGGAGGACGCGTAACAAGTGTCGCAGCAAAACTCCATCTCCTTTCTGCAGTTAAAGCTTCCTTCAGTCAGTTTCAGAAAAGAAAAAAAGGGCTCTGCAAATTTTTAACCTCTCTTGATAATAAAATTGAACAATGTATTTTTATGTTCATGTTTTTTAGAAATAGATCTATGTATCAAAAATTATTTTGCCTTCATTGTTGTAAGAATTACCCCATAATTCCCTGATTATCTCAAGGAATCTTTGGGATAAATTTTACCAAATCGATTATATACAGTGGTGGCTTTAGTTGAGAAACTTTTACTAAATAGGTCTGTATATAAGTTAATTTTCAATGAACCTAATATTAACTTGAGTATTTGGCAGCTAGAAAAAAAGCAATTGTCTGTTATTTTGCAACTTGCCTTTTGCTCCAAGTGATGTTCAGGACTTTTGGAAAGAATGCTATAAATCGAGGCAAGAAGATAGGACTTTTCAGCATCCAAAAGGCAGATTTTTTTCAATATCAAATAAGGAAATACTGCTTCTCCCAGGATGAACCTAAAGGTGAATTATAGCCAGGTACCAAACGGAAAATTGTGCATTCCCCTGGTGTCCTTACGATTTTATTACAGAATTCAGAGTGATGTCTAATTTAAAATAAGTTGTCCGTTTTTTCCATGACTTCTCAGGAACATTTTTTTTTCCTTTGACTTAAGCTTAGTATTTTCAAGCAGACCAATTTTGCTATTCATACAATTTGAGTAGAGAGAGCAAAGGAGGGGCTAAAAATAGATCTTATAATGGAACCTGTGTATGTTCTTAACCATGGTGAGACACTTATCTGTCCATTATGTTGTTGACTAATGTTAACTTCTGTGCTGGCTTTGTAATGTATTGCATTAAGCTAAATGAAGCTATTGTGTGATGTATCAAGATACAGGCACGTAGGTTGCCTGGCTGTTTGCTCTTGTTAGTATTGTATGTGATGGACTTTAATAGCTGTGAAGAGCTCATGGAGTTACTCAGAGCAGCAGTGTGTGGGTTTGTGCCTCCTCCTGGAGTCCTTCCGTGCTCCTGACTTGTCCCAGCTTCACGGGGAGCTGCACCCGCTGCCTGGTGAGGCTGCCGAGCACCACCTGAATGGGTGTGCTCGTAACAGGTCCCTGAGCCATAGAGTCACCTTTTTGGTCAGAAGGGTGGATCTGGGCACCAGTGTCTGTATGGGAATGGTGCACGGGGGAGAAGACTCCTGAGCGTTCTCCCCCAGGCTGCTCCCTGGTCGCTGGGAGTGTTGGGGACATGCTGCCAGGCAGGGGTGGTCTCGCCTCCCCCCAGTGCAGCCCCAGCCCTGGGGACACCAGACCCTCCAAGGGCCTGGCTTCTCCCCTCAGCTCCGCAAGCAGGGAGATGAAAGGCTTGGCTTGCCTTAAGAACTTTTGTTATGTGTGCATATATGTGTTAAAAATCTGTAAACAAGTATTTACATGAATGCTCTGCTGGCTCCAGGCAGGGTTTGCAGGGAGAGGTGATATCAATACTCTGCTGTCTCAAAACCCCTTCCACTTGTATTCAAATCAAAGTAACACTCAATGGCTCTTACTGTTTTAACATAAAGTAGCAATAATATCCTGGACTGTGCTTTGAAAAAGGCCTTAAATACAGTATTAGAAAATGCAGGCTGTGGGAAGAGGCCGACACATGCCTAGGCTGCAGCAGAGTTCTGATTTTTGAGCAAATGCTGAATTCTTCTTTCTGAAATTTCTTTATGTGTTCCAAGGCTGTTATGCATGTTACAGTAAGGGAGGTATTTTACACATAAAGCTGTGGTTCATATGTGCAGTTTTCTGTTCTGCAGCATGCACATAAAATCTCTCCCTCTTCCTCTTCTCTTTATCAAGGTGCATTAGGAAAGGCTGATACCAGTTCTCTATCAAGGTAGGTCGTGATCGGACCGAGATAAGCAAGGAAATTTGAAATTCAGAGATTAAACTGCCTTTCTTTCTTGTGGCACAGTGTGTGTGCTGAGTTAGTGACCCTCTGCCCCTCCAGACAAACTCATGCATTGTGCACTGTAATATGTGCTGTGGTGCTGGTCGTCCAAAATTCTTGAATTTTATAGTTTGCAATTTTTGTTTGTCTTTAAGTTTGCTCTATTGCAGCGATGGTGTATAACGACTTGGGATCCCTTTTCAGTTGTTTGGGTTTT
>WBMZ01013525.1:315000-320000 GCA_013400975.1 Atrichornis clamosus | reverse complement strand
GCCACGCGCCTGATCTTGCCTGTACATTAATAACCCATCCTATATTATTACACATCTTTGCTTTTTGTTCGAGCAGCAGCAGTGCAGTTGGGGAGTTAGATTGACACTGATAGCTGCCTGGAGCACACGCTGGCGGGAACTGCTCTTATCTCAGTTCCGTGCCTGAGCATCTTTGGTGCGAGCTGGCGGGAGCGCGGCAGGAGCGGGAGCGCGCGCGCGGATCGGAGCGGCACCGCGTGTCCCGCGCCTCCATCCGCGTGCTCCAGGAACACCGCCACGTGTTTCTTTCGAGGCAGCTGCGAAGGGAAAGGCGGCAGTCGCTCCCTTCCCACCCCGAGGAAAGGGCTGTGCTCCGCGGCGCTCGACGGGCGGCCGTCGCGGAGGGCAGCGGGGGGCGATAAACAGATGAGTCAGCCCTGTGCATCCAGGTGCCTTCCTCATTTCCTAGATGCCATGCTGCAACGCATTCAGACATTCATCAAGTTACCAAACACTCTACAACAGCAACAGAAAGTCAATGAAGGTTTATATGTCATTGCTAGTTTCCTGAGTATCCAGGGAGTGATTGACTGCATTCACATTCCCACTGTGGCACCAGTAGATAATGAGATGTATAGGAGCAGGAAGCCTTCCCACAGCATGAACATGCAGGTAGTGCATGGTGCCAGGAACATTATTACTAATGTCCATGCCAAATATCCTGGATCCTCACAAAATGCTTTCATATTTCAATACTGAGCTAGATAGTGAAATTATGGTTGCCTAGATATGGACAGCTGCTTTGGTAAGTATGTTGTAATTTGCAGATTAAATATTTTTTATATAACTGATAATGGCTTATTAAAAAGCTTACCATTTCATTAACATATACTCATAGATGTTGCAGGTGATAGCGGTTTTTCTTTGAAGAATGATTTTACGGTCCTTTTTTTTTTTAGAAATCTGCCAAATTTTAGGGCAAATAAATAAAGGGAAGCTAAGTACCTTGTTGGAAGAACGGCTAGAAATTGTTTTGAAATTAATTACTTTAGTTCCTATGCATCATGGTAGTTCATATGCATCATGGTAGGTGTCAGATTTTACCTGTGGCACTACGAAAGGTGTCAAAAAGCCAGTGGAAATGTCAGGTGTCACCTGTAAGTGGGAGGTTGGAGGGGTTTGGACAGACTGTGAGATGGACACGCGCGTCCATCAGTACCTGAGAGGAGTAGGAGAGGGAGGAAATTCAGTCTGTTTGTGTAGAGAAACTGACTCTGTTTCTTCCTGTGACAAATGATCATTTTACTGGGGGAAGATCACCAAATGATAGAAATTTTGGAGAGAGAGTTACAAAGGAGGCAGCTGTAACAAAGCAGAGTGCTCAGTGAGCCAGGTGGGTGATACCTGTGACAAGGAGGCAGGGTTTGGTGCCTGCACACAAATCTGTGTTGGTTTAACTAAAGCTGTGTTTTTAAACTAGTTTAGCTCTGGTCATTTTCATAGCAATGTAGTACAACTTGCACTGTGTTAAATCAAAATAGGGTGTTCTTACACTGAAATAAGGTTGGCACTTGCTGCAATGTAGCTGTAACTGCTTAGAAATAAATCTTAGCTGGAGAAGTGCAGATGGATGTGTTGTTGGATGTAGGGAAATGTTCCCTTTGCTTTTAAAAAGGCTGAGCAGTAAACTGTGGAGTTCAGCCAGGCAGTTTGTCCATCCTTTTCCAAGGATAGATCTGTGTGCAGGAGTTGCCTTTGGTTCTGCTCTGCGGAACTGGCAGAGAGAGAAAGTGCCTTTCGAGGATGCTTTTCAATTAACTTCAGCAGTTTGTATCTGAGTTTAGCCATCATTGTGCTGCTTCACTTTTTTTTATGTAACTTATGAACTTGTTTTCCATGTGGTGCTTTCCCTTTCAGTCATTCCCTTTTTTATTAAAATTATTTTATATTATTATTTAAGCCTTGGTATGTTATCCTGTGCCAAGAAGAGAAGTCTCCATTCCCTGAGTCCAGCTCTTTCCTTTAGGATCACTGTGGTATTGTTCACTTACCTGCCTTCTCCAAAGGGAGCAAGAAAGCTCTGTCATGAGTAAGAAAACCAAAATCCTGTGAGTGTTTGGTCTGTAATGCCTGCTGACAAGGTATTGGTAGGACTTTTGGTGCAATTGTCTGTCTCTGTCAAGGGCCTCCCTTAATGATAAGAGCCAAAAAATAAGATACTCTGCATGTTTTTTGACTGTAGCCTGAAAGAGGTAGAAGAGGTAATACTGAGAAAAACTAAGGACTCTTGTTTTCATATGTTTAATGTTTCTAGCTGAGTTGTGGAGTTAATATCCTGGAGGGTTCTTTGTATAAAAGCAATCTGCATCCATTATTGGTTTGAAAAGCAGGAATAGGTGAGGATGGTCCAGGTCACTCTGTAGCAGTACTTGCCTAGTGCCTGTTTTGGCTCTTACCTGTGCTGAGGATTTCTGGACAGTAAAAACTCAAACTGGAGAAATTAGTGGTCTGTGCATCTTTCCTCGTTTCAGCATGTGTTACTAAGAAGCTAAACTTTGTAATAAGGAAGTCTACTTGAAAGAATTGTGCTATGTTGTGACGCATTAGAAGAAGAACATGAACTACTGCAACAGGAAAAGGCTGCCTTGCCAAATGTACTTGAATTTTATTAAGTCCTACCATCTGCTTTCTCTGTAGTATCCTTAAGTTCATGAGAAAAAGATCTAGGTGTTTTCCATCTTTGAATAATGCCTTACAATTCCAATTCTTTTTGTTTCCACTGTTCCCTTGTTGCTGCTTCGTACTCGTACCCGGGTCCCTCGTGTTTCTCAGTGTAGCCGTGTCCGAGGAGAACCTTGTTGTTCTCAGTTGCTCTCTGTGCAGCATCACTGGGATCTCGCAGCAGGGAACTGTAGATCTGTGGCCTTCTGTTTCAAGCCACTTCCAAGTTTGATCTGAAGTATTTTCCCCATTTTCCCCATTGCAAAAATTTTCTAGGCCACTGGAGAGGCTCCATTTTGTCCAGGTTGCCTTTGGATGAGCAGACAAAATATGTTGCAAGGACAGCAGGCACTGTGTGTTTCTGTGAGAGAAAACGCCGCTTTTCCTTTGTCTTAAATGCTTTTTTAATATTTTAGGGCTTGTCTACAGAGAGAGATTATATCACGTTATGGTAGGATGGCAATTTAAAGTAGCAATTTTGAAATGAATTAAATTAATTCAGAATAAAACATTCCTGTTCTGGCACAAATTAATCATGAATAATTAATTACAAATAATTAATGAGGAGTAACTATTTGGTGTTTACAAGCCCTTAACAGTTTTAGTTCTCTCTCAGCATCTCTGTCAGAGATCTGTTTACTGGCAGCAGCACATCAAGCCTGTGTAAGAGCAAGTAGAACAAGCAAAAAATGAGAGTAAATAGATTTTTGTATGATAGAGAACTGTTCTCCTCCCCAAGGGGTCTGAAAGTACGTGTGCTTTTTCTCACTAGCCATGTTGATTTTGCAGTTTGCCCATAGTGAAGGCTTGTGGTTAATTGTGGACCAACTGGCAGACGTTTAGCAGTAGGAAAGGGGTTTGTGACGGCGTGTGTGCAGCTGTGAGGGTGTGTTGTGGAGGCAGAGTGGGGCTGGGTGCTGTGCCCTGCAGAGGGGCTCGTGGGGCCAGGCAGCCGAGTGCCACATTGGCCTTTGCTCAGCCTTCGCCCTCTGGCCCAGTGCTGCGAGCAGCATTGCTGTGAAGCCCTGCCTGGAGCAGACACAGGAGACATCGTGAGCATTAGCTGGTGGAAGATGGCACGTGGGAAGGGCAGTTTTAGCCAAGAGGTTGAGAAGAGGTTCAGGCCAGTGGCAGAGAGCTCGTTAGTGTCCGGGCACGCGGGTGCGCGTGGGCGCGGAGGGGGCAGAGAGGCACTTTGGATGTGCTCTGTCCCCTGCACATGTGTGCACACACACAGAGTGCTCTGCTGGAGATGTGAGGGCATTGGAACGGGGTAAATGTGCCACTCACAAAAATAGCACGAGACAACCAACATCCCGACAGTTGCCTTGTTGTCATCCTTCCCAGACCCCCCCTCACGCCTGAGCCCCCTGGCAGTAGAGAGAGGGCTCATACATTTCCTCTATTGTTGCTTTATTAAAGATACAATAAACTCTCTCCGATTTTATCTGTTTGTTGTAATCTCTACCAGCACTGCGTTCAGACAGGCGCTCGTGTGCAGAGGTGGAAATGAAGTATAAACCTGATTCCATTGTTGGGATGTGCTGCCAACACAGCACTTAACCACCACCCACCACTGACAAACAGTCTGATGGTCACATCTGCACGTCAGTCCCATAAAAGGAAACCCTGAGACTGTCAGAGTGTGAGGCAGAGCATTAGTGATTTCAATTCTGTTTTATTTTCAACTTGAAATGGAGGAAAACAGACAAAAAACAAATAAGAAAGCTAAACAGTTGCGTGAGAGCTAGCAATTTGCTGGGCTCCAAGTGACAGACACTGCATTATCATAATTGTCTCTTCTACATGATAGGACAGAAAAATAATAATGTCATTTTATTTATAGCTGGGGTGCCCCCTTTATGAGAGTCATACAAGTTTCTGCCAAGTGGAGTAGGTCAAATGACATCTTTTGATCAGGCCTGTCCAAAGAGATCAAAGATGAATGGCAGGTAATGGATATCCAATGACAAACCAAATCTAAAACAGAAATAAGGCTGCCAGAGTCTGCCAGTTACCCATTAAAGGCTCACCTAACTAAGGCAGGCTGTTTGACATGTTAGCCGACCACCTAAATCAGCCAAGCGTAGGTGCTAAAATTGTGTATTATCATTGGAAATGGCTATTATTTCCTCCGTAACATTTCTGTTAAGGCTTTGTTTGCGTAGGGCTGACCTGCAGTCAGAAGAAGTGGAGTCCTGAGTGAGGCAAAGCCTTCAGGCTCTCAGCAGGTCAGAGCTGTTCATAGCCATTATCTAGTTTTAATTGTTTCTTTCTAATAGAGAATTGATATCTTCTTT